>JAJOOO010013056.1:0-43524 GCA_029582685.1 Solanum piurae
GAACACTTGGTTTTTGAAATATTTCTTTTATAAATTATCTAGGAACCAAGTTAGGAACTAAGTAAGTCACCTTAAACTTGTTATGAATATCAACAAGGTTAGGTTATCCTTATAAAATTCGAGTTAACTTTTCAAGCTTATTTGGAAGAACATATCAAGTTCCATGAGATTGTTATATGTTATACGAAAGTTATTATGGGGTTATGAGAACAAGACTACAAATGGGCCAAGATTGGCAACATGACAACAATAACTTATAGGTGTTATAAATCCATGACATGACATGCTATGCATTCTAATCCCGAGCTATAATCGGGAGGTATAGGGCCTATTGCTTATATTTATACGTATGAGACACAGATGGCCACAAGTTGGCGAATATGATGTCGGTTCGCTACCGAAAAGCACCACCATTGCTAGCATTTGGTTGAGTATGCCATGTATTTGCATATATATATATATGTATGTATTCACGACATGCGATTATACGAGCATACCATGCATATTTAAGTAGTAGGGGGGGCTAAAGGTCAGCCATGAAGATTATTTGGGTTTCAGTTCATGTGGTATCTTTATTACCTTTTTACAGTAAATGTTTACGATTTTACTTTTCGCTTTACATACCAGTACATTTTTATTCGTACTGACGTCCCTTTGCCTGGGGACGCTGCTTTTTGTTTTGTGCGAGCAGGTACAGGCAGGGACTCTAATCGATCCACCCGCTAGGATTCAGGTTCAACTGTGAGTTAGTAAGCTCCATCTTATCCTGGGGCTATCAGAGGATGTTTACTTTTGTTGTACAATTTGGGTATAGTTGGGGCCTTGTTCCGACAGTGTTTATGTCACTCATAGAGGCTATTGTGGACACAATATTCTGGGTTTTCTTTTTTTGTGTAAGTAGGTATGTTTTCAGTTATGGCCTCGTCGGCTAGATAGTACATCTTTATTTTTTTTTGGTTTGTCTACTATTGTTTGTATGGTTATTCTCTTTCAGGTCATGACCTCTAGGTCCAGGCTTCACTTTTTGAGAGGTTGTGCTGCCCAATATTTTTGCCTCATAAGTTTGGTTTAGTTAGTATGTTTCAATGGGTAACTCGATGTATTAGGGTATTGAGTGCCTGTTACGCCCCTATTTCGGGGCGTGACAATTAATTTGTGGTTGTAGTTTGGAGAAGAAAATGTAATGAAACATATAAGTCCGACGAGCTGATCACTCTCCTAGTAATCTCTAAATTGCTACTTTGATCCTGACGTGTTAATATTTTGTCTGTAATGGTTGTGTCACATTATTTTGCGTACATAACATACTATAAAAAGTAGGGATACAGTCCATACTAATACCGCAAGACCCCAAATTGAGGTATGTTAAGGCTAAGCATTGTACTTCCTTTGAGAATGAATTTTAGAAACCTAAAAAATCAAATTATGTTTTACTCTTCTATTGCTTAAGACTTTCTGTGAAAGGCATTGAGATTGCAACTGAAGTATTTTTGTGACTCCATTATGTTGACATTCCACTCGTTCAGTTATATAGGGTACTCGATGTTTATATGTCATTTTGTCGATTTCTTTAACTATATGTCTATGTGTATATATTCTTATTCTACTTTAGATGTTGTAACTTAAAAAGATTATGTAGGAACAATAAGAATTTGTAATCAGTCCTCCTTTCTCGCTAATTTATTTTTTTGAAAACATTAAAATAATACTCCCTCCATCTCAATTTATGTCACACTTTTTGCATTTCGAGATTCAAGCAAGTCTATCTTTGACCGTAAATTTTTCATACATATTTTGAATTTTTAATCATTGTGACTTATAGTACTTTTTCCGTAGTTTATAAATATATAAATTTTATTTAAAAAGTTTGAAGATTTCATGCGTAAATTGCCAGTCAAACTTAAACTGTTTGACTTTTGAAAAATGAAAAGTGCCACATAAATTAGGACAGAGGGAGTACATCGATTTCCAAAACTCTAATTGTAACTCGTATGTTTAAACTACAAAATGACATGTTTTTTTAAAAAATACTTTCTTTTACAAACTACTAAGGAAACAAGCGAAGCACCTTAATCTCTTTATGAACATCCTCAGGTTTAAGTTACATTTCTAAATTTGAGTTAAGTGTTCCAGTTTAATCTCCAAGTATATGAGGTTCTACGAGACATTTACACGTGATACGAAAGTGATTACGAAATTATGAGAACAAGAGTATGAACAGACCAAGATTGATAACATAATTATGGTGACATAAGTGCATTACGAATCCATGACATGACATGCTATGCATTCTACTCCCGAGCTAGAATAGGGGGTTTGGGGCCTATTGCCTATATTCATACATATGAGACACATATGGCCAAAAGTTGGTGAATATGATACTGGTTAGCTACCGGAAGGCACCACCAATGCTAGCACTTGGTTGGGTATGACATGCATTTGCATCTATATATATGTATTCACGACATACGATTCCACGAGTATACCATGCATATTTAATTTATATAAAGTCGGATGCCAGTCACAGAGGCTATCATAGTTTCTGTTTCAGGTGGTATCGTTATTATTACCCTTTTTACAACAACTACTTATGATTCTACTTTCTACCTTACATACCGGTACATTTTTATTCGTACCGACGTCCCATTGCCTAGAGACACTACATTTTTATTTCGTGCGTGTAGGTTCAGATAGAGATTCTGATTAACCCCTCCGCTAGGATTCGGGGTATAACTGTGAGTTGGTAAGTTCCACTCTTTCCTGGAGCTTTCATGAGATGCTTAACTTTGTTGTACAAATTGGATATAGTCGGGGCCTTGTCCCAACCAGTGTTTATACACTCTTAGAGGCTATTGTCTAAGTTTCTTTCTACAGCTTCCAATCTCCAGACGTATATATATCAACACGAGCAATGAACACACACAATTTATAGTTTTTCTTACTAACTACACAAGTTCATTCACTTGATATTGATCAAGGATATTAGTGGTTATATTAATCAGTGTATTGTTTCAGCATATCTCAATAATATAGTGATATTGATCATTACTGAGTAAAAAAGCTTAAAAGTATTGGAGAAGAATTCTGAGAAAGAAAAAGTGTTAAATTTGTTGATTCTAAAAAAAATGAAATGGTTTCGATTGGTTTTTTTTTTTTTTGGAATTGTGATACGTCAAATACTTCAAAGTAGTTATACATGTGATTTTCTTTTTAATTTATGTCCTTAGTTACATTCCTTATTTAGATACACTTTCATTATATGCATTTCGTTAATATGTATCTAAATATGTCGGGTGATGTAAATTATGATAGGATTCATAATATAGCAAATTCACGAAAAAAGAAGAGAATTAACTACTCCATGTATTCCAAATAAATTGAATTTGTGAGACAATATAGACATCAAGAAAAACATTTAATTACATAATTTTTACTATTTTCCTTTATGAAATCACAAATATAAATTTTTAAGTAACGTAATTAATCTCCTAGAAAATATAACTCAATTAATGAAACGATCAATAAAGAAAAAATTTCAAACATTCATCTTAAATTTTGAACAATTCAATTATTCTGAAAAATTAAAAAAAACCTAAGTTTTTTTAACCTAATATGAAATAGAAAAAGTACTAAATTAGTAAAATTTCTATTGTTTGCCCTAATTTAAATAATAATAATAATATAAATAAATAGAAAGATGAGAATTGACCACCCCATTCATCTTTTTTAATCTAAAACCTTCAAAGAAAAAAGTCCCCATATGTTGTCTCATCCCCCACCCAATGCTCCTTTCAATCCCTTTCCCTCAAAGCAAATGGCTGAGTAACATATACTTATAAAATAAAAAAGAGCATATTTATCTACCTAAAAAAGGAAAAAAAAATAGAAATAAAAAACAAAAAGTAAAGTAGGGAGAAGAAGAGAAAAAGGAATCAATAGTCGGCGCCCTTGTCTACGCCGACCAATCACCACAAACCTCATATCATATATATATATATATATACACACAAAAACCGCACTACTAATTCTCTCTGCTTTCTTTCTTCTTCCGTTAATTTTTATACATCGGAAGATGCTTCATGCTTGATTTCTACTTCGCCGATCGTTTTTAGTTTATTTTTTCTTTTTAAGTTTTAGGTTTAAATTTCAGGGAATGGGTGTACTGGTTGCGGAGGCTGGGGAAAATCAGAATCAGACTGCTGTAATTGTTGATAAGAAGAAAAATCGTCGATCTAGACGATCTAAGCAAAATTCTCCTCCAACAGGTATGTTTTTAGTATGTTCTATGTGATTGTATTGGTATTTGCAGATTTCGCCGTTGGAAATCAAATGTTATGTGTAAAAAATGGTGAAGGAAAATTGTATGTTGTTTTTTGATTTTATTAGTTAAACTTCTTGCTAAGTGATTCTAACTTTTTCTATGTATAATTAATGTAACACTTTTAAGCATACATGAATTAATCATACATGAATTAATCATACATGAATTAATCATACTAGTCTTCTATTTATGTGGTTGTAACCAAATCAATTGCTGATGGAAAGCAGAGACGTATCTAGGATTTGAAGTTTATGGTTCCTATATAATGGCGGAGCCACCTTGTTCAAAGGGGTGTTAACCTCTTCTGTAGAAATTTTATACTATCATAGGTAAAAGATTGTGTATTTAGGTGCACCCATGTAGTTCCTGTCAGTATATAGATAGGATTGGGTGTAGGTGAACCCATGTAGTTCCTGGTGGTATATAGATAGGATTGGGCGTCTTTTGGAGAATATCATTTTTATGGGTTTCTCCTCTTTTTGGCACATTACTTGAAAATGGCCAAGTTGGCCTTGTTATTATCAGTGAAACCTTTTACTTGGTAAAAAGAAAAGATTGTGTATATATATTAGTATATGTTAAATCTTCTTTCATTTTCTCTTTAGTGAAAATTTGGGTTCCATCACTATTCCTATACTAATACTGACCTCAAGTTAATATATATATGATAATAACCTGACTAAGAAACGAGTAACGGTATTCGAAGTATATATTTAAGAAATAACGAACCACTTAAACAAAATATATGAATATATAACCGTTTCATTGCACTTGTACTCAACGACATGACATGTTTTGGAAATGATCAATGATTGCATTTTAAAGTGAACTTTCAAATATTTCATTTTTAAACAACTAAACAATCATTCAGAAATTCATCACTACAACTATTTTGCAACTCATTTATAATATGATTATCAAAGAAAAAGCTATTTCAATAGATGCAATAACATGACAATTTTAGATCCTTAAGCCCTTCTTACTTTGTCTGAGAGTTGATTTTAAAAATCAGATTTTGGGCAAAAGTGATACTTTTTGCAAGGTTTTTACTCCTCTCAATTCATATTTAAGTGATTTTTAGGGGTTTCACCCATTAAAAATATCACTTAAGAATATTAGTTAAGTGAATTATTCTAAAAGACCCTATAATATATACATGCAAAAATGTAAAGAAATTTTAAGAACTTCTTAGGAATTTGTTCAACACTTAATAAACAAGGGTAATTTTGAAAAATAATAATACGTATTTTGGAATAAATTGAAGAGGTTAAAAATCACTTAAAAGGGAACAGGGGGATAATTTAACTAGTTCTTCTTTAGTTTGACTTTTCATTTGTTGTGTTCCGTTGAACAAAAAAAGAGACGCAGAAGAATTAGTTCTCATCGCCTCGTCGGAATGATGTTTTTTAAATAGCAACTGTAGTAAATGTTAAAAAAATGCAGTGTATGGAAGCTGAAGTGCAATGAATGGAAGTAACAGTTGAAGTATGCAACAAATGGAAGTAAAAATTTAGTGTATGCCACAAATGAAGTAAAATTTCTCTACCTTATTTTAAAAAAAAAACAAATGTAAGTAAAAGTTAAAATATGCATAACGGGGATCGATCCCTCGCTGTTTGCAAGAGCAAAGCTGTAGTCGGTTCCTCGCTTACCACGGAACCAATAGACTATTTTAGTATTTTAGAGTTTTGGGTTCCCAGTTAAATATACTTTAAGTATATAGTATTTTCTTAATAAATACCTACCCTTTGTTATAGATCCGCCCCAAAGAGAAGGTAACGTGTAGAGCCATTAATGTGTGCTTGCTTGTGGATGTGTTAAGAAAATAACCGAGCTTCACTCCTGTTTATCAAAATAAAAAGAATTAGGGATAATTTCAGAGACAACAGTGAAGGGTTGACTTTGGAATACTAATCTCCCCTTTAATTTGAGATATTGCACCCATCTCACTTATTTTCATTTTCTTGTAACAAAATATTTTTAAATGATAATTTCTTTGTTATATTCCACAAATACACTCTTTGGTTGAACTAGGGGAATATTAGTTATTAGGTTGAAGAATGCTCTTCAATCATGTAGAATTCTGATATGGAAAAAGGATATGAATTGGTATATTTAGTAAAATACACTCCGCTGCATAATTGTGGAGTTCAAGGTCTTCTTAAACCCGAAAAGAACAACTTTCAGAACACTGTCACGCTTTGTGACTCTTTCTTCGCAATCTCCAGATTGTCTCATCCATTAATTTTATCTTGTTATTTCCACAAAAGCTTTTGATCTTTTATTGAAAGACGTGTCAGTCTAAAGCGTTAGGATCACATGAAATATCAAAACGAGAAACCAAAGATAAAAAAATCATTTCTATTTGGAAGTTCATATCAAGTTGATCCTAAAATGTCCAGTTCATGACAAGGCACCGAACCTATCAAAGCATTGTAAACCAGGAAGATGATACTTACTATTAACTATAGGAGCAAATAATTGATGGGAAAAATGTATTACAAACTTGGAGGAGGAATTAATGGCGTCATGAATAGGTTTTGAGAGAGGAGACAAGAAGGGAAGTCTTTGAGAGGATTTAATGTCATAGAAAGGTAGATTTGGAAGGCATAGAAAATTTACCATATTAACATGTTTAGTTACAAAAAATACCAAAATAAGGGAGGTGAGTGTAATAGCTCAAATCACAAGGGAGGTTAGTTTAATCAAGGCAAAACTGGAGGGAGGTCTGTGATTAGACTGGCTACTCTCCTCGGACCACATTAATTTGGTGGAAACTAGAGCTTGATGTTAGACTTGAAATGCATTTATCTTCTTTTGTGTTCTTTTATGCTAATTGTGTTTCCACTTTATGTTTCTTGCAAGTTATTGTACTTCCTCTTTGATTTCTTTTATAATGGATTTAACTAGTTAAACCAATATGTAATTTATAATGAAGCCTTTAGTGTTGTGTGAGTCTTTTTCTTGAGTGGGGAAAACTGTTGAGCTTTTCTTGCATGACAGTATGGATCGTGGTTTGATAGAGTCTGTCGTTTGTACGTTTCCTCTCACTTATTTGAGCTTGTACTTGCAACAGCAAGTAGTTCGCTGACTGGCTGTCTTGGGGAATCAAATTTTAAGGGAGGTGTTCCCATCTTGAATCACGAAGGATCTAAAGAGTTTTCATTGCCTAGAGCATCAGACATTGCCTTTACTTCCTTGCCCACAATGCGTTTAAATGAACAGGCAGCAGATACTGAAAGTCTCCCTGTGCAGCTAATGTTTTCACCGGGTGTTGGTGGACAAGTATATTCAGGTTCATGCCCAGACTATATTGCTTATGGTGACCAGTCAATTACTTCTTACCCACAGAGGAAATATTTTTCTTCACATTGGCCAGCAGAAGCCGTTCATAAAGCACTGGAGGTCAGCCTCATAACGTGCCTTGAAACTTGTATATTGATAGATAAGTTAATTAAACGAATGTGTGGTTGTTGAATGGAAGTTTGATGATATGCTTTTGTTGTCATGCAGAGGGGTCATATCTTTAAAGCATTATTTCGTGTCAATGCCCACAATAGACTTGAGGTAATCCATAGTAACAGATTCAATTATCTCTTTGCTGCTCCATTTTTAGTTATGCGTTGATTTGATAATTCTTCTGATGCTTTCATGAGAAGCATATTTATATAACCCCTGCTTCTCAGGCCTATTGTAAAGTTGATGGTGTGCGAACAGATGTTCTTATTAGTGGAGCTGCAGCTCAAAACAGAGCCGTAAGTCTGGTGTATCCTTTGTCCTTGATTAGTCATTTATATGTGTCAGTTTATTTGTTGGTTGCTGAATGTGCCATCAGCAGGATTACATTTTCTTTTCTACAATTTCTTGCAGGTTGAAGGAGACATTGTTGCTGTTGAAGTTGATCCTCCTTCTCTTTGGACTAGAATGAAAGGATATACAGTTGGTGTTGAGAGTTCCGCTTTGGTAGATGATGGTATGTTGGAGTCTGACAATTCAGACTTTGTCAGAGAGAGTTGCAAAGGGAAGAACAAGGTAGACACAGATTATGAGTTCAGTAGTTTTGGAAATTGTTCTAGCCCCTTGGAAAATGTGTTAGGTTATAGAAGTGGGCAGTCCTTTGGAGACATTTCACATCCTGAAGAAAAGGCACCTGCGGAGAATGATTATGTCAATAGACATAATATGACTGCTCCGAAACCTTCCATGGTTGGGTGCTATAGTGAAATAAATGATGCTATGCATGCAACAGAGAGATTGTCAGCTGCTGTGGATTCATTCCCATCTAAACGACCAACAGGCAGGGTTGTGGCTATCCTTGAGGGGTCACCTCGTCGGGACACTATAGTCGGTTTTCTCAATGTCAAGAAGTGGATGTGGGGTAGAGAAGGTAACAAAAAGGACTTGAAGAAGAATAAATATTTATCGACTGCCTTGAACTGTCAATATCTCTTGTTAACACCAAATGATCCTCGGCTTCCGAAAATGATGGTGCCGTTTAAGAGCCTGCCAGACCTCATTTTGAAAAGATTGGAAGCTGGTGATGTGGCAGTGGAGATGGACCTAGTAGCCGCACGGATTGCAGACTGGGCAGAAGAGAACTATATCCCAGAAGCTCATGTCACTGACATATTTGGACGAGGTGGAGAACTGGAGCCACAGCTTGCTGCAACCTTATACGAAAATGCAATTGATTCTTCAGAATTCTGTCAACAGACCCTATCATGTCTTCCAAGTATCCCATGGGAAATACCTAAAGAGGAGCTTCAGAGTAGAAGAGACATCAGAAATTTGTGTGTTTTTACAATTGACCCTGCTACCGCCACCGATCTTGATGATGCACTGTCTGCTGAAAGGTTGCCTGACGGTATTTTTAGAGTTGGGGTCCACATAGCTGATGTCTCATACTTTGTTCTACCAGACTCGGCTTTAGATGAAAATGCCCAAGCGAGGTCAACAAGTGTGTATTTGTTGCAAAGTAAATTGCCAATGTTGCCCCCATTGCTCTCTGAGAATCTGGGTTCGCTTAATCCTGGTGTGGACAGACTTGCTTTTTCTATTTTTTGGGACATCAATCAATCTGGGGAATTTATTCAGCGCTGGATTGGCCGCACTATAATTCAATCTTGTTGCAAGCTCTCGTATGATCATGCTCAGGATATTATTGATGGGTTGCTTGATAATCCAAGTTCTTATAAAGGAGAACATTCTTGGCCAGTGTTACATGGCCTTTTTAAATGGTCTGATGTTGTTACATCTGTCAAGAACCTTTATGAAATCTCTAAAATCTTGAAGAAAAAGAGGTTTGAAGATGGGGCTCTGTCACTCGAAAGTCCCAAAATAGTTTTCTTATTTGATGAAGAAGGGATACCTTATGATAGTGTGCTCAGTGGAAGGAAGGAGTCAAACATGCTTGTTGAGGAGTTTATGCTTTTGGCCAACAGGACGGCTGCTGAAGTTATAACTAGAGCTTATCCTTCCAGTGCACTATTGCGAAGGCACCCTGAACCCAACCCGCGTAAGCTCAGAGAGTTTGAGTCCTTCTGCTCTAAACATGGTCTGAGATTGGACACTACTTCTTCTGGCCAGATTCATAATTCGTTGGAGTGCATTAGACGAGAGCTTGCGGATGATTCTGTGTTGACAGATATTCTTATGTCTTACGCTGCAAGACCCATGCAATTGGCAACTTACTTCTGCAGTGGCGATGTAGAAGATGAAAATGATAGGGGTCATTATGCCCTTGCTGTTCCTTTATACACACACTTTACTTCTCCGCTCCGGCGCTATCCGGATATTCTGGTGCATCGGATGCTTGCTGCAGCTGTAGAAGCTGAAGAGGTGTATCTGAAGCTCAAGTTGTTGCAAAATCCAGATCGGGGAGAAATGAGGCGCCAAAGATGTTTGACCGATGTATACTTCAATAAAGATGCAATTGAATCACCTGAAGCTCAAGAAGCATTATCTGCAGCAGCATCAAAACATAAGGCTCCCTGTGCAGAAACTCTTGCTGATATTGCTTCCCATTGCAATGAAAGAAAGTTGGCTTGCAGGCACGTGAAAGATGCTATGGAGAAACTCTACATGTGGGTACTTCTAAAAAGAAAGGAGGTACGTAAAGTATGTCTAAAGCATTCTACTCTTTCACAACAAATGAAGGTTGGAGGTAGCAATTGGTGTTGTGGGATGACCTCTAATTAGTGTGCCTGTTAAACATAAATGCTGGTTTAGTCTTGACAAGATAAATGGATATCTTGCACTATTATCAGATCTGTTGTGCTTCTTTCTTTTGGGGTGGGTGGGTGGGTGGGGTGAAAAAAAGTTAGATCTTCTGCCTTGAGTTTTCATGCTTGACCATCTGCGTTTCTCGATGATAATAAGCTATCAGTGAACCTGAGTTTTTTCACCCAAATTGCTTTATTTGGTACCTGAAATGCTGTCAGGTCTTAGCTGAATGTTTGTAAGTCACAGGTCTTGAAGCTGAGCTTCAGCCATTGACAAAAGAGTGGTTAATGGCGTGAACTTGGTATTTTTTTTGTGAATCTAGCAAACACATTAGGCTTGTTATATTTTTGAGTGAAGAACATGAAATTCCTTGGAATTACAGCAACTAGTGTGTAAGAAAGACAGTTTAGGGGGCTGAAGTTACAGCCTGAAAGCAACAGAACTCTAGAGGAACTTAAAAATTTGTCATGTCATTTAAGCTACTAAATTCATTAGCATGCTGTTTGACAGTTTGTACATCTCTGATCTTGAAGCTGATTTCAGCCATTGAAAAATGACCTGAACTTGGTAGTATTTTGAGAATTTAGCAAACACACAAGGCTTGTCATATCTTTTGACAAGTAAGGTGGTTTTATATATGAAGCCAGCATCAAGATCGCTGGAGAAATGAACAGTTACAAGCAAAGTTAGCTCTTACTGATTATGTAAACAATTAATGAAATTTGGCTACTTATACTTTGAGTAAAGAACATGAAGAAATCTAGAAGTTCAGTGTAGTAGGTTGTAAGAAAGACAGTTCGGGGGCTGAATTTACAGCCCAAAGAGGAAGGGAATGCTGGAGATCCTTGTACTTCATTCTGTGCTGCTAGTCTTTTTGTCTTGAAAGTTCCAATAGCTTTACATGGGAAAGATGTGGGAATCTTTCTTGTACTGTATAAAAAATTTTAGGATCAAAGTAGTCCTCTGATAACTTGTGTCTATCAAGTTTCGAAAATGAGAAGGGCTGAATGGCAGGATAATAACAGCATTTTGTACTCTTTAACAAAAAAAAAAAAGGAAAGATGTTTTGTACTGTTAGTTGTGCTGCAAGCTATGTTGCTTGGATATGGATGTAGGCACCCAACACAGGTGCTGATCTAGAAGTCAGATTCGTCATCTTCTAAATCTTAGGATTCGGGGATATATATAGGAACTGTACGTATATATATTTGTACATGTTTTAACTATGCAATGAAGTTATTAAATTGATAGTTTAGCATCCAAGTTAGGTTAAACCAAATCAAGTATGGATCCCACGCCCACACCCACACCCACACCCACACCCAAATCATATCAGATTGGGTGCGGCATGGATTTCGAAGGACCTAATGAACAGAAGTTGCAAGTTTATCTATAAAAAGGCGCAATAGCTACACATAGGGAAGATGAGAGGATTACAGAACCTGATTATTTATATAACCTTTTTCCTTGCTCTTAATTGGAATTTTTACGATGCATAGTCCTTTCACCTTTGGCCACTTATCTTGACTTCATCCTTGTACATTATCAATTTTTCAAGGACACAAATAGTCCTTTTGATTTTTTCAAGGACAAGAATAGTCCTTTGATTATTAGTGTGTTATCCTCCATGCAGATATTGTTCTCAGAAGCAAGAGTTATGGGTTTGGGACCACGATTCATGTCAGTATACATCCACAAGCTTGCTGTAAGTTTGTTACCCTGATTGATTGATCTAATTATTATTTACAATCCTGAAGTTCCCTTGAGGACCAGTTTTCTCCGTTGGATCCTAGCAAGTTGTTCATCCCTTCTGTCTCTGTCTTGTTTATACTTGGTATGTATATCTGACATGCCTTATTCTCTGAATGTCTTGTTTATATGGTTTTGTACACTTTCAGACTGAACAGCGCATATATTATGATGAAGTTGAGGGACTGACTGTGGAGTGGCTTGAGGCTACTTCAACATTGGTACTTAGTCCGTCTACAAATAAGCGCTTTAACAGGAGGGGTAGTCCAGGGAAGTGCAGATCACTTGAAGAAGTAGCACTCATTCTTAGCCCATGTGAACTGAACCAAGAACTGGATTTGTGTGGACCAAATAATCGGGAAGGGAGAGGTGTGTTACAAATTGGAAATGCTTCAAAATCTTGTCTTCCTGGTATACCAAAGATCGAACCTGCTGTTTTCCCTGTGACTCTGCAACTTCTTTCAACAATCACTGTTGCTCTTCATGCTATTGGAGGAGGGTATGGCCCCCTTGATATTGGGGCAAGGCTGTTTATTAGTTCATATTTCAAGTAACTGAGCCTTTGTGTGAATATTATTCTGGTTACTGAAGTTGGAAGTGTGATATCTTGGAAGTGTGTGCAACTCTGGTGTGTAGATACCAAGATAGTTTATAGGTTTGAGTAGAATTCAGATCTTCCGATTAGATTGCCCGATGCGTATATAGCAAGGGCTCAATGCTGGACTGACATCTAATAGGATGTGTAGATAAATGGGGTCTTCTATATAGTGGCTGTTTTTACCAAAGCTACCTTTAGGATATGGTCCTTATTTTTGTTGGCCGTCTCCTTCCTATATAAGTTAAGCCGACTCTGTTGCATTGACATTCTAATGCTCTGATGCCCAATTTCCGAGACAAATTTCTGTTTAATGTTTTTCTCCTTGAGTTTCTGCTGGACTAGGACCCATGGTTTTTGAAGTTGGGAGTCCTTGACAGTTCTACTTTTGTATGGTCATATTTTGGGCTGTAATTCGTGGCTACATAAGTATACTATACTTTTTCTTCTTATATATCATTCAAGATTCCTTCGTAGGTAAAATGTCAATATTTTCTGTTTCCTTTGTAATCTGAATGTGAGACTCTGAAATGGGAACGAATTCTCCATCCGCGAGCACACGGAGAATGCTTGATGCATTCTAATGCTGGTTGGATGCGAAAAAAAAGCTAGGTGTTCTCATTTGCCAGAGCCTTGTTTGGTTTTTTTATTTGCCATTATTTCTTCAATTAACAAATGGAAGGGAATAAATAAGATTCTTTAAGCTCTTGGAACTTGGAAGGATCAGATTATTCAGTCATCTACGACCGTTTATAAAAGTTTCTACTTGGGCAAAGTTCATAAATGATCCTAAGATGAGTTGGTTTTAACGTCTCCTATGAGTAAAGTCTATCAAAAATGTCGTTCGCAAGGATGGTTTTAACCTTTTGGCCTTTTGCTTAATATGTTTTTAAGTACTCTTAACTTCAATTCTAGAACTTTTGTCCATAAGACAAATGTTTAGGAATTTCAAAATAGCGAACCTGTTTAATTGATCAGGTATTCTACCGTATAGGGAAAAGTTAAAACTAATGTGAGTTTTTCATTAGGCGTAAATTTTTACTTTATCCATAAGACTGATGTTTAAGATATTTTGAGATAGCTTGTTCAATTGATCAGAAGTTATGTTCATAGGAAAAAAATTAGAACTTATGTATGTTGCGTCAAGCATAAATTTTAACCTTTGCTCAAGAGATAAACATGTGGGATATTTCTAAGCAGTATTTCAAAGCTCATGAAGGGGTTATCACCCTTAGTCTAGCAGACTCATATATGTTGTTATGTCAATGTCTGAAGTTGATTATGTCGAGCGCAGTACTTTCAGTCTACACATGGATCATCTTTTAGACCTTTAGGCCATGGAGGGCCTTTTGGTCATTCAAGTTGCTCTCATTTATGCCCCGTAGGGATTTGTTTTGAGTGTGGTGACACATGAAATTTTGTGAGAGATCATTTCAAGCTCAGATGGGGTGGTTTGCATCACGATTCTCAGGCTTTGACTTCTAAGGCCACACAAACACTGACCCTTAGGAGAGGTGCACAAAGTGACATAGGTGGTTTCTATTCCCGATGAGGTGGTGGTCGTGAAGGTTCATAGTCTAAGGGAGATCGTGCCCAGTGTTATGATTTTCGAGTAGGCTAGAGGTAGTATTGCTATTTTATCACTGTAGACAGTGAAATTTTATTGATAAATCCATATTAAATTTTGGATTAATCCATAAATTCATGATATATTGACCAAGTCAAATTATTGGTTAATAAAGTTGGATTAATATTTAAGTCAAAATATATGACTTAAATAAAGTCCAAATCACATTTGGGTCAGTCCATTAAGTTGACAAGAGGAGCCCAACTCATGTTCTTCAAGCCTAAGGACCAAAATTGCTTGGACAAACATACCCTAAAACCCTAGCTCAAGCATATATAAAGAGGTCTTCATAAGACCAAAAGGAAGAAGGAAGAAAAAGAAGAAGACATATATAAATAAATAGAGAATCATTGCTCTTCAGTGGTGATCTGCAAGTCTTCCGCGTACAAAGAAATCTTCGCTCCAAGTGTTGAGCCGCAAGTACAAAGAAGTCTTCGCTCCAAAAGTTGAGCCTCAAGTATTCCATCAAATCAAAAACATCATTGAAGAGAAGAATCAGGGGATTGCATATCTTTTCTTCAAGATTTTATAAAGATTGTAACCTTCGCATAAATTCAAATTCAAATATTGTTGTTTGCTTGTTATTTTCCTTTCCTGTTTGCTGTATTCATGATTGAAACTTTAGACGCTTACAAATTGACACGCCAGTGGGACAATCTTTACCTCTCATCTCTTCTCTTCAAGAAAATCAAAGTTCAAAAACGCCGAGATGACTTTCAAGAAGATCAACTCAAAATCTGCATCTGCATCTAAATCTGGATCTGCATATGTATCCATATCCGCATCTGTATCTAAATCTGGATCTGCACCTGTATCCGCATCCGCAAAAATTGATGTATCCAAATTCTGCATTGCTGAGGAAAACATCCTTGATATTACTGCAGGAAGCATGAGACCTGTCACAAGGAACCAAGCCAAATTGCTACGACAACAAGCCTCCCGAGTGCCGTCCAAATTTTCTATTGTCTTTGGTTCATCTCCAAAAGGTGTAAAGTCGCTTGCAAAAGCCACAAAAGAAGATATTGTCGAAATGATTGAGAGGATTCTTGCCCAATTGAACCTATCCACATCTAAAAAATCATTCACTTCAGTCGACAATGATGACTTAAGCACTGGATCTAATCGGCATAACATATGTGGATCTCATGTCATGGAAAATCGACGTTATTCTCCATCGTCTACAATGGTGATGCAAGCGATGGTGATCGAAACTTCCACTATAAATGAAAAACTTGTAAATTTGACGAAAGTAGTTGAATGCCTATTAAAGTACATCAAAGGTCAAGATGTCCAAATTACCAAGTTGACAAACATGATGGAGAATAAGGAGGAAAGAGAATCCACTCAATTATGTGCAAAGCTTCATGAAACTCAGGAGAAAATAGAGTCCTCTGCAAAACAAGAAACAATTATCAACGAGTTTCAAATGTTTGCCGAAGGTCTGATTCCTATTGACAAATTGAAGGACTTCATAAAAGAGGCTATCAAAGATAAATCTGAGTGCACGTCCAAGTCTCATCTCACATATGTAAAGCCGTATTCTCAGAGAATTATAACCTAAAAATACATGTTGGCTATCAACCTCCTAAGTTGCAGCAATTCGACGACAATGGAAATAAAAAACAACATGTAACACACTTCGTCGAAACTTGCAATAATGCTGGAACATATGGTGATTATCTTGTTAAGCAATTTGTTAGATCTCTCACGGAAATTGCTTTCGAATGATACATAGATCTTGAGTCTAGTTCCATCGATAGCTGAAGCAACAATTCCTTAAGCATTTTTATAGCATAAGACGTGTTGTGAGCATGATAGAGATTGCAAATGCCCGTCAAATAAATGATGAACAAGTCATTGACTTCATAAATCACTGGAGGAGCTTGAGCCTTAACTGCAAAGATCGCCTTAGTGAAACTTTTAGGATCAAAATATTTCAAGGCATAAAGCCTAAAACATTTGAAGAACTAGCAACACGTGCTCATGATATGGAACTGAGTATGACTTCAAATGGAGATCAGAGTTGTCCAACTTCGAAACTTACAAAGGAAATATAATTGACATTGAGAATGAGGACAAATTTTCATCCGAAACCAAAATTAAAGAGTCTATGTAAGTCGACGTGCTCCTTGATGTACGAGCCTAAAATGCAAATCATAATGCTCATCGACGCACGAGCCTAAAATGCATGTCATGAAACTCATCAAATTCAAGCTCCAAAGCTCTTCACATTCGAGTTAAGTCTTCAAATCAAAATATTCCTAGCTCATCAAATTCGAGCTAAGTCTTCATGGCATAAAGCTCATCAAATCCGAGCTAAATCTCCATGTCGTGAAGCTCGTTGAGTTCAAGCTAAGTATTCAAGTCATGAGGCTTCTCAAATTTGAGCAAAATCTTCAATTTTCAAATCTCATCAAATTCAAGCAAAATCTTCAAATCAAAATGCTCATTGACGCACAAGTAAAGAAAATATATGTCATGAAGCACATCTAATTCGAGCAAGGAAAAAAAAATCTTCAAATCAAAATGCTCCTCGACGCACGAGCCTAAAATGCAAGTCATAAAGTTCATCAAATTCTGTTGAATCTTCAAGTTTCAAAGCTCATCAAATTTGAGCAAAATCTTCAAGTAAAAAAAAAAAGTCATGAAGCTCATAAAATTCGTGCTAACTCTCAAGTTTTGAAGCTCTTCACATTTGAGCTAAGTTTTCAAATCATGATACTTCTCAAATGTGAGCCAAGTCTTCAAGTCAGAAAAGCTCTATGAAAATGAGTTAATTCTTCAAATTATTACTTTTGGTCCTCATGAGTTTAAATCTATATGGTCCAAAAAATCCAATTGGTTGAAAACCTTGAAATAAGTGGCCTAGAAAAATTAGAAGGAAAAAAAGCTCACATATTTTGCATTGAGGTGTAAAGTAAATACATTTTATTACTTCAAAATTGCAAGAGTTTTTACACTTCATAAGGAAGGGATGAAAAAAAAAAGGACATATCATCCCATACAAAAGTTCTAAGTAGAAAAAAATAATCAAACATCACGAAGTGATTTGTCAACTCGTCTTGGATGTCTTCATCAAGTTCGCATCACCTCTTCATCAAACATCATTGCTTCAAATATTTTTATGGATCGATGCACCCATAAGCGAACCTCTATATTTGACATGGAGGCATATTTTGAAGTTTGATTAAATGAGTTGATAATGTGACAAGTAGTTTCTCTCCAGGATTAAGACAAACTGCGGCAAAATCTCTTTCTCGCCAAAGCCAAAACTACAGAGGAAGAGGTACAAAGTGTGATTCAACGCTAAGCTTTAATTTAGAGGAAGATACACTAAGTGTTGTTCTCGCCAAATGTGCAATTGTAGAAGAAGATGCACTAAGTGTGGTTCGTCGCTAAAGCTGCAATTGTAAAAAAGAAGAAGATGTTTCATGTATGGTTTGTCATCAAAGCCGCAACTCTAAAAGAAGATGCACCACGTATGGTATGTCACCAAAGTTGCAACTGTAGAAGAATATGTACTAATGACGTTCGTCGCTAAAGCCAAAATTGCAAAAGAAGATGCACCAAATGTGGTTCGTCATCAAATTCACAACTACAAAAGAAGATGCATGATATGTGATTCGTCATCAAATTCACAACTACAAAAGAAGATGCATGATGTGTGATTCGTCATCAAAGTCACAACTGCAAAAGAAGATGCAGTAAATATGGTTCGTCGTCAAAGTCGCAATTAAAAGGAAGATGCATCATGCGTGGTTGATCGTCAAATGTGCGATTGTAGAATAAGATGCACTAAGTGTGGTTCATTACTAAAGCTGCAACTGCAAAAATAAATGCATCAAGTGTAGTTCGTCTCCAAAGCCGCAATTGCAAAAGAAGATCACAAAGTGTGGTTCGTCTTCATCAATGCCACAATCGCTAAAATATTGCACCATGTATGATTCGTCGTCAAAAATCACGACTACAAATGAAGATGCATCAAGTGATTCCTCTTCAATTATGGATTACCCCTCTTTTTTTGTATGGTATTGAGAATGTTTGCGGTCCATCGTAAACCTGTAAAAAAAAGTGATGTGTCTCACGGTGTCAATTGCACTAAACTTCTAATCGACATGAATAAAAATTGTGGCATATGCTCTCGCGCTCGTCATGATAAATATGGTTTTTTTGGCTTAACAGTTTTGTGTTCTCTCTCCATGTAGATGATGACAAAATTCTCAATCAATACGAAACTCAATAGGCGGCTCCTCGGCGAAGATGCAGAGAAGTGAACTCACGAATGTTGTCAAAAATCAGTTAGATCACCAACTTCAAAAAAATAATTATCGTCAATTCATGAGGATTTTTACCTTGATTTTTAGATATGTCGTAGACTTTGATGTCTAGTTTCTATAGAATCAAGTCATTCATCATTGGAAATCTCCTACACCAAGGTAGAGATGTTTTGGTGAGACTGCATAGAGCTGTAAAAAAAGAAGAAGACAGATTTGATAGCAAACTTCAAAAATTAATTTCCACCAATTCAGAAGAGTTTTGATTTTGAATTTCGGATATGTCGTAGCCCTCTGAGTCTAGTTTCTGGAACATCAAACGAATCATGATTTTGATGTTTCTACAACAAGTTATGAACTTTCTACTGCAGGCGTGCTGTGCTAAAAAAAGTGACGAAAATTGAGTTTGGTATGCCTCAAGTTGACAATGAATCATTGTAAGAGCATGTGTATTTATAGAAATCAAAAGTACATCAATTGTGTTCCTACAAATTATGAAAAAACCATATTTAAAATAAAATTATAGTAAATTTTCCTAGGAACCAAATTATGGTAAGTTTTTATAGGAATCAAGTTATGAAAAATTCCATTGGATTCAAGTTATGAAAAATTTCCATTGGAATCAAATATGGAAAGTTTTGAAAGACTCCATAAAAAAAATATATTTCACGAATGCTTCAAGCCTTGTCTTTAAAGGTTGGACACCGCAACAAGCCTCGAAGCAGGGGGTATTTGTAGACAATGAAATTTTATTGATAAATCCATATTAAATTTTGGATTAATCCATGAATTCATGATATATTGACCAAGTCAAATTATTGGTTAATAAAGTCGGATTAATATTTAAGTCAAAATATATGACTTAAATAAAGTCCAAATCACATTTGGGTCAGTCCATTAAGTTGACAAAAGGAGCCCAACTCAAGTTCTTCAAGTCCAAGGACCAAAATTGCTTGGACAAAAATACCCCTAAAACCCTATCTCAAGCCTATATAAAGAGGTCTTCATAAAACCAAAAGGAAGAAGGAAGAAGGAAGAAAAAGAAGAAGACATATAAGTACATAGAGAATCCTTGCTCTTCAGTGGTGATCTGCAAGTCTTCCGCATACAAAGAAATCTTCGCTCCAAGTGTTGAGCCGCAAGTACAAAGAAGTCTTCGCTTCAAAAGTTGAACCGCAAGTATTCCATCAAATAAAAAACATCATTTAAGAGAAGAATCAGGGGATTACATATCTTTTCTTCAAGATTTTATAAAGATTGTAACCTTCGCATAAATTCAAATACAAATACTGTTGTTTGCTTGCTATTTTCCTTTTCTGTTTGCTGTATTTTAGGATTGTAACTTTAGACGCTTACAATCACATGTATTATTTCAATTTTTCATTCATCGACTGCAATATTATTTGACTTAGGATGTATCAATTCTTATGTCTGCTTACTTTGCTTTGAGTCTAAATATGTTATGTGAATTGATTTGCTTGTGCATATTTCTACGCTTGTTAAGGATTTCATAATAATAGATCGGGTATATCAATAGTGTATTTTACGTGCAAAATGGATGCAACAACATCCTTCATCTCTTCTATGATATATCTAATGAAATATATTTCAAATTTATGAAAATTAACTTGTTGTCCAGATGCATCTTGATAGAGTAGTAAACAATGTCAATAATATTAACCTTCGACTCCACAACTTAAAAAATATATAAGGCGTCATCTGTGATAAAAGGTAAGTAATAGGTGGAGTATGGTATGACTTACACTCCATGAAACGTGGCTTGGCGGGCATGAGCACTTAACAAAGATGAAAGACCTCATGTTACAGTGATGAAAAGATATGTTGCCAAAAGATCTCCTGTTGTAGGCCCCGTGATGGAATGATATCACCAAAATTATTATCAGCATGAGGTATTTGGTAAGACACTGTACAACCATTTTCATGATCTTTGTAATCAAATCCGATGAAAATCTCATTTTTATCATCACATTTCTCAAAAAATTCCACTCCACTCTATCATAATTCATAGGTTCTGCTCATGTCTGTTTTCAAAGCAACAAAACTTGTCTTTCCCTGTGCTTTACATTTTAAATAGTAATTGACCTCAAAAGCAATCATAACATTAACAAAAATAAATCTTCCAAGGATAACTACACTCTAGGCTTCAACAATACAATCTTTCAAGCAAGATTTCATGCGATTTGCCAACTTCTTGCAAACTATACGATCAATAACATTACACAGAGAAATCAGTCTTAAATAAGAAACTAGCTTAGGTTGGTTCTTTTTTTGAAACAAAATAATTTTAGTAAAATTATTTCCTGGAATGACTCCATTGTTATTGAAAAGTTGAGTATCACATTCGCCACATCTTTATCAAATACAACCCAAAAATTCTGATAATAACTCGGATTCAACCCTATTCGAATCCGACACCTTATCTGGAAGCATTAAGGAAACTGCTTCTTTCACCTTGTCAATAGCGAAAAGTTGATTCAAGGATGCATTTTGATCCGTTGTAATTTTTCCCTCAATCTTATTAAGAATTAGGTTCATATCTCCTTGCACAAACATGAATAATGATTCAAAAAAACTATAGATTACGCCCTCTAAACTACTATTCCACCCACACCATTGTCTTGTTTCATTAGAAAATATGTTCTTCTTTCGCCTGCTACAAGTTATGAAATGAAAGTATTTTGTGTTTACACCACCTTCCTTCAACCAATGTTGTTTAGCTCTCTGCTTTCACTAAATATTTTGTTGTTCAAGGGCTTGCAAATATGCTGATTTGACAATACTAAACAACTGCATATGATAATGATCAGTGTTTTTTTTTATAGATGGTCATTTGTGCCTTGGCCTGTTTCAATTTAGCCTTAAACTATTGCATTTTGTTTTTCCCCAATCATGCAAGTATTCTCTGCAACGTTTAATCATTTTATCAATAGGTATAATTCTTCTTTTTTACCACGCCGTCTGAACAACCTGTTTAATGTCCAGTTCCTTCATCCAAGAATTCTCAAATCAAAAAGGCACACATAAAAAATAACATTCGATTTCAAATTCAAAAAAAATTCTACATGATCTGAAGAACCAGATTCGATGTGATGAACTTTTGCATTCGGGAAGTTGGCTTTTCAATTTTTATTGGCTGGTGCACGATCTAATCGCTCCTTTACCTTATTAGGGAATTCTGTTACCAGGTGAATCAATTGCCAACATACCCAAGATCTAAGAAATAATTAGAAATTATATCAAAGTAAATACTTTTATGTATAAAATAATTATATATATAAGAGGAACTTCATATATTGCCACTCAAAAACAGCCTAATTACTCTCCATAGCTATAGTTTGATAATTACAATTCGTAGCTACATGTTAAAGGGAGGAGAGAGGCGAGCGAGACTGAGAGAGAGAGGAGAGAGATGAGCGAGAGAGGGTAAAGAGTGGGAGAGAGGTGAATTGTATATGTATATCGGTTAGATAATTGTATATTATACATATGTATTTGTATATGGAAAGCGAGATTGGGAGAGGGAGGAGAGAGGCGAGCGAGATTGAAAGAGAGGGAGGAGAGATGTGAGTGAGATTGAAAGAGAGGGAGGAGAGATGTGAGCGAGATTGAAAGAGAGGGAGGAGAGAGGCGAGCGAGATTGAAAGAGAGGGAGGAGAGAGGCGAGAGAGAGAGGGCAGAGAGTGGGAGAGAGGTGAATTGTATATGTATATCGGTTAGATAATTGTATATTATACATACACATTTATATTTATGGAAAGCGAGATTGAGAGAAGGAGAAGAGAGGCGAGCAAGAGAGGGAAGAGAGTGGGAGAGAGGTGAATTATATATGTATATTGGTTAGATAATTGTATATTATACATACACATTTATATATATGGAAAGCGAGATTGAGAGAAGGAGGAGAGAGGTGAGCGAGATTGGGAGAGGAAAGAGAGAGGCGAGCGAGAGAGGGCAGAGAGTGGGAGATAGGTGAATTGTATATGTATATCGATTAGATAATTGTATATTATACATATGTATTTGTATATTCTGGCGAATTATACATATACAAACGTGGCTAATTATACAAACTTGAAGTCAGCCCGCGTAATTAATGTATAATATTAGTCGCGAGTGGTAATTATATCAAATTATAGCTATGATGAGTAATTAAGTAATATACGTTTGCTTAACCGCGTAATTTTTCCTGTATAAAATGTCGGATTGATTTGGTGCTGAGTTGACTTCTTTTTAGTTAAAATCAGACCAACTAAAGTATAATCAGATTTTTTCTAATATCAAATTTAATCAAACTAAATCATTAGTCAATAATTTTTGGGCAAATTACAAAAATCACATACTTTTAAGGGAAAATTACAATCTATCCCTTAAAAGTTTATAATTACAGAGATCCCTCAAACGGATACAATAATATAAGCGCTGCTACATTAATATGATGCGCGATATACATTAATCGTTAAGATAAATATATTACATTTTATACATGATACACTAATCTGATGTAGATTTTATACATGATACACTAATCTGATGCGCGAGATACACTAATTTAATGCGCTGATACATTAATCTGATGCGCGAGATACACTAATTTGATGCGTGAAAATGAGGGATTTTGGAGATTTGTAAAACTTATAGGGGATAATGGTAATAAGTAAATTAAAAGGTAAGATTTCTATAATTTTTCCATAATTTTTTCCCAATTTAACTCAATTTACTGTTTAGTTCAATTTTCGAGTTGATTTTGTACAACCCATAGGCCATAACTAACGAGACCATAAATTCGTGGACCATATCTAACGTCTGGGCCAACTAGGCCCGGGCCTGCCCTCCCTTCAAAGACAGAAAGCGAAAGGGAGAGAGAGGACTAGGGAGAGAGAGAGAGATGAGAGGGGTGGGAGGGCCATTGTTATGCATCGGCGATCTGCTGAGTGACGTTGGAGAAAGCGATGCCGGCGGTGATCAGCTTCCGTCGCACCCAATCAATACACCTTCACCGGACTACAATTCCAGCCTTCAACCCTCCGATCTAAACAAGCTCTTTCAGGTTCTCTTCCACACAACGCACTCTCTCTATCTTTATTCATTCTTTTTATGACTATACTAAATTTTTGCTATCTTTTATGATGAAATGATTTAGATTGAGATCCCCAACCAAATACTAGACTATTTAGTGAATTTGACTGGGACAGCTACTAATATATAGATTGCCTTCTCTATTTTGTTTTATCCATAGTTAGTTTTGCATTTATTCTGAGTGATATTAGAGATATAGTGCGCTCTTGTGAGTGTTGGAGATATAATAAAGTAAGCCTCCTATAGTGATGAGAAGTCAATTCGTGTTCAGAATTTTGAAATATCCTCCGTGTGAGCAGAAATTTTAGTTAAATTTGTTGTTACTGCCATGAGTTTGGAGACACTAATGCTTTGGAACTGTTATGAAGTCAGTCTAAAGTTTGCAGTAGACAATATGAATTGGTATGACAAAAACCGCGATACTATACTTGGGTGATATAAAGAGGTAGTGACTTCATCCACCATAATGCATTCTCAGGAAAAACTTCATACATCATATGACATTACAATTTGTGTGTTTGCATTTTCCACTCTATTCAGTGTTGAAGTTCTGATGTACGCGAAACTAATGTGTTCAAAATCATTGCTTTTCTTACTGCTGCAACTAGGTTGGCAATTTTTGTTCTCCTATGGTGATCAAGGGCTATGATTTCTCCTGCAAGTGTTTGGTTCTTGATGATGAAAATTAGGCTATGACAGGAGGATAAACATGAAATAACTGAAAGGGGATTTTTTTTGACACATCAAAACCCCCGTAGTTCCTCGCCTAAACCTACATTCTGAATATTGTTAGCAATTGATTTTGATCAGTAATTGTGAAGTCTTAATAGAATATGGTGAAACAGTGAAGTATGTTTTATTCACGTTTTTTTCCTACATCAGCCAGGCTTAGGATAGTTTGCTCCTTGATTGGGGAAGTTTAATTCATCCACCATACACCTTGACATTTTATTCTTTTGGAACGGAACTGTCTGGTTTTATATGACCTCTGTTAATAGCACTAGTTTGCTGTAGTGTAATGTTTGAGCGTTCATTTTTCTTTCTGAATGCACTGGTAATATTCTTCCTTTGGATGTTAAGTCACATAGCAAGTTAACATTTTGCTTATTGTTTAGGAAAAGTATGAGCAGCTGAACAAGGCACTTGCTGGCACAGATCATTCATGGACGCATCTCACACTGGAGGTAATACCGGTAATAGAAGTTGATTTCATAGGAGAAGTTATAGAGGACACGGGATACCTCAATAAGGCACTAATTGAGACAAAATGAATTTTTCACTTTGGTCTTTGGGATCTTAAATATTTCTATTCAACCTTATCTAGCACTGGTAGTAATATGTACCTAATTGAATCCAGTGGCATTGTGATTTGCAGCATTCACATCCTTTCGTTTTTGACATGGAGTAATGATTGTATTGTTTATACTCTATGCATCTGTAATTACCAAAATAGGTAAATGGGTGACAAGCAGATGGAGTTGTTGGTCACACAATTCCCTTTTTATATCTGACACATTGGAGCAGCCCCATTTTTTAAATACCTCTAAAAAGACACTAAATCTGTTTTACTTAATGAAAAACAAAACAAAAAAGACTAAATCTGTTCTTATCCAAAAATTAAAAACAATTAAGAGAGAGAAGGACTCTAAATCTATATCTCTGTATGTTTTAAAAAAAAAAATGGTAACACTGTATTCCTCTGCATTATGGATATGCTGGAGACCTTCAAAAGGAAGCAAAAGAGAGTAGGAGGAAGTTACTTACAGTGATCCTAACAAATCTACTAGTTCTTATTCATCTATTTCTATCTTTTTACACCAATAATAAAAAGATACAATACAATTCCATTCAACTTTATGAAAGAATTGGACCTATCTTCAAAGCTTCTGCTATTTCTCTCTTTCCTTACATTCCACCATATCCAGTGTGTCTCTGTATGTTTTCACTTTGTTAATGCGTTCTTGTTCTTTATTGCATTCTAGCTATGCACTGCACTGGAGACTGCAAACAAGTTGGTCCACTCAACTAATTCTAATGTTGGCATGTTGAAAGATAAGGTTGAGGAGCTTTGTGAAGTCATTAATAGAAGAGACGCAACTATTGAAGCTGCAAAAGCCTTTGAAGGCTCTCCAAAACAACCTGAGAGCAGTTAGTGAGGATGTCTGATCAATTACCAAATTGAAGGTCAGCAGTCTTGCTTTGCACTGGACTTATCACTTCTAGCTTTTACAACATGTTCTTGCTGTGAATATGCATGAACTAAAGATAGTGGTACTGGAAAAACTTAAGCTGCATTTGCTGCATCTGCTTCCCGGTCGTCCCTTGCCAAAGCTTACATTTTATTTTGTTCATTTCACTATGTATTCCTTAGTACTACTGTAATCTTTGTTCTGATTATGTGTAGTGTAGGTTTGTCTTATACTGAAGCAGTGATAGATCTCATAGAATCTCGTTATGATAGAAAGGATATTCTTCTGGCACTTTTTAAGTATTTTTAACAGCACCCTCTTGGTGCTACATTAATAATACACTAATCATTTCTCAAAAAAAGATGGATTTCCTTGTGTAAAGGTAGAAGGCTTTGCTTGCTTTTCCCTATCAGTATGTAAAGCTTCTTCCGATCTTGTGAAGAGAACTACAGTAGTTAAAAAGGCATGCATGAAGTGCTGGTCATTGGTTTTTTGACGTCCTGTTAATAGAACCTTCATTGATATATATATTGGCTATTAATTTATTTATTTTTATATGCAAAAACCAACCCCTTCCCATCCACCCCACCCACATTGAACCACCAAGCCCATTCCTTCTGCATGCAGCCTTAAGTATCATACCAAGACCTTCTATAACTAGGATGAAGAGAAGCAGAGGTAATCTCCTTGTCTTAAACCCTCTCCTCCACATGGAATTAGTCCTTCAGGATGATGGAGAATTTGATTGTGGATAGGATTGATCCATGTTTCCAAACCTTATTTGACTTAGTATGTTTATTAGATATTCCAGTTGAAATTGTATAAGGCCTTCTCAGTTTTGTATTTTCATTAAAGACAGGGTTTCCTATTTTTTGAAATAGTCATTAAAGACAGGACAGGATTTCCTCATCTTCTTTTTCCTCATATCCGAAGATAAAATTGCCATAATATTACATCAATGATTTTCTTCCCTTAATGAAGGTGAACTGCATGTCATGTAGTCCTTCAGCTCCAAAACACCATTTTTTGGGTAAGTTAGTTCTCTGTGTAAAACCCACTAAAGCTTCTTTAAATTTTAGGCCAAAAATTGTAGTTGCAGTTTTTCTCAGGGCATAGTTCTGCCAACCAATTGTGTTCTCCCTAGAAAGCGCCTTAGCCTTTTTTGGTCCTCCTTCAGCCCTTTCCTGCTCCATTTGCTCTCCAACACCTTACATAGTATCATAAGTATGGATATCCATTTGTGTTCCCATAACTAACTTGATCTTCTCAATCCCCAAGCCTCCAAACACGGTACTCTTTGCGTGAGTCATGACAGTGACTCTCAAACATCTTCTAGTTAATTCTTGAAGATCATGCAGCCCTGTGCTACGCTTTATCCGAGCTATCCTAGATCATATCAGGCCTCAGGGTTAGCAGTTTTTCCCCCTTTTACTTGGATTGAAATGTCCAACTCTCGAAAAAAAAAATACACATTCTCTTCATTTTTTCCCGACTTTCAGTTATCGAAATATCTCAGAAAGACACTAGTCAAACTCACTCCCTTTTAATTTTTAATAACTTGCCACCAAAAACTGTGGTGGGGTGGAATGTATCTCTAACCAGAAGTAGGGGTGTACAAAATCGAACTGAAAATCGATTCAAACCGCAAATTGAGTCAAACCAAAAAAAAATCTGACTAATGATTTGGTTTGACTTGGTTTGTTATTGGAAAAAATAACTTGACTATACTTGGGTTGGTTTGGTTTTAACTAAAAAAAAAAGTCAACCAAAGACCAAACCAATCCGGCATTATATTTATATTTTTAAAATTTATTTTATACATAAAAGTATTTACTTTGATATAATTTTTAAATATTACTTGTACTTTTTCATAATTTTTATCTTCTAACATATTTTTTCAAGGTTTTTAGACTTAGAATTTTGAATGGTCCAATAAAAGTTATAGTCTAATTCACAATCAAATCAATACTAATGGTAACAAAAAAAATTAATTCAACTCTAAGAATGATAATAATGTCGAATATTTGTTATTTAGTTTTACATTGGTTTAGACATTTATAATACATAATCTAATTTTATTTTTCTTTAATGTTTAATAATGTAATTAATACTTATTAGACTTATTTTAATATAATTTAGTATTTTTGAATTGTGACCATTTTCATTATGACATATTAATTTGCAATTTTCTTTTATACAATTTCATTATTATTTTTTATTGAATATGTTAGTGTTATCACTCATCTCATATTTTGTATTATTTTCTTAAGAAACACCTTAGATAGTTATATTTTTGTTGGACTAGAGAAATATTTGGAGTACAAGTTAATTTTATGTTTGTATGAATACTTTATCGGAGAAATCCGAAAACCCAAAAAAATCCAAGGTTTATTAGTTTGGTTTGATTTATAAATTTAAAAATTCGACACAAATGATATGGTTTGATATTTGAAAAACTCGAACCAACCCGAGTTTTATTAGTTTTGTTTGGTTTATAAATTTAAAAAATTGACACAAAATGATTTGGTTTGATATTTAAAAAATCTAAACCAATCCAGTAATGTACACCCCTAATCAGAAGTTTCAAGTTAGAGTTTGAGGAATAATTTTGCCTTCCCTAATCAACATTTCTACTTTATCTTTAAAAGTAAAAATAAAATATTTTAAAATTATGTTTAATAATAATATTTTAAATCTTGTTTTTAACCCTGACAAACATTAATGATGAAGATTATTCTGGATCAAAATTATTTTGCTAGAAAAGTTAGGTAAGGGGAGATTTGTCAGGATTTGCCCTTAATTTTCTACTTTATTTGGATTCTTTCATAATTGTATTTTACTCAAAAAGATTTTTTTGGTAGGATTTTTTTTTTTTTTTTGGAAAAGTATTCTACCATATTATTCTTTTCATTGGAGAAGTTTTGGGATTCTATAAATAGAAGATCAATTCTTCTCATAGGTAACATAATAATATCTACAATGTGCTGTAGTTGTTTGGAGAGTTATGCTTAGAGATATTATTCTCTTGATAGTTATATATTATTTGTATATTAAATTTGTATATGTAGGTCAATTGACCAAATAATATAATTGTATTATGTGTCTTAAGCTACATTTTTTTTTGTCATTTTTCGCCGTTCGAGGTTGATAATTATTAGATTTAGCATGACACTATGATTATTTTGAACCAAACACTCCATTAGTTTTTCATTACTTAATGATACACATCTATTAGAAGACTAAATATCGGCCTACCTTATTAGATATCCCTACTTATCTCATTTGGTGTATCAAACGACCCTTCTTAGTTCTTAGTATAGCTAATCGTCTTGCAAAAAGTAAAAAAAGAAAAGGAAAAACAGAATGAAACAATGGATAACATAATAATGTTAATTTCATTAATTAGATAGATAAATGAGTAAACATAAGATAGACTAGGACCAAACCATAAGATAGAAAAAATGATCAAAACATAAACGAAGAACTTAATTAAAAAGGTGCTAGTTGTTCTTTTGATTCACTGATGGATCCTTTTATGCAAAGGCAACAACCTCAGTATCACTGCTTAAAACAATAACAAAATTTCATTTTTCATTTGTTTCAGACACGACAATGGTTAACTCCTCAAGAATGTCATAAAGAGTTTTTCAACGGATAAGTATCCATTAACATTCGCTTCACACAATCGATTCCTATTTGCTTTATCATACTTAACATTAGCAACTCGACCTCCGATTTCAGATCCTTACGCTTATTACGAGTTTTCTTGTACAAAATATTTTGATTGATCGGAGACTCAGGTAACGACTCACCAGTAATCTTTTTTAAAGGGGGGGTTCTATCCATGTTTTTTTTCCACTTTTGCTTGAGTTGCTTGAGGTGGGATGCTGAAATATTTTTTGGCATGAATAGAACCCCTTCAAAAAACAATTACTAGTGAGACGTTACATGGGTCTCCAATCAATCATAATATTTTGTACAAGGAAACTCGTTATAAGCTTAAGGATCTCAGATCGGAGGTCGAGTTGCTAATGATGAGTATGATAAAGCAGATAAGAGTCGATTGTGTGAAGCGAATGTTAATGGATACTTATCCGTTGACGACTCTCGGACATTCTTGAGGAGTTGGTCAGTGCCGTGTCTGAAACCAATGAAAAGGGAAATTCTATTATTGTTTTAAGTAGTGATATTGAGGCTGTTGCCTCCGCATCAAAGGACACAATAGTGAATCAAAAGAGCAACTAGCACATTTTTAATTAAGTTCCTTAATTTATGTTTTGATCCTTTTTTCTATCTTTTGGTTTAGTCCTAGTCTATCTTATGTTTACTCCTTCACCTATCTTATTAATGAAATTAAAGCTATTATGTTATTCACTGTTTCATTCTGTTGTTTTACTTTTTGCAAGAAAATTACCCATACTAAGAATGGTCATTTGATACACCAAATGGGATAAATAGGAATATCTCATGAGGTGAGATATCCCATGGAATTAACACTTATGTCAATCTTGTATATTTTAATTCTATCGACTAAACGAAATAAGATTTGCCACCATATCGAAATGGGTCGTTTTCTATCTCATGTTTGCTCAAGAAAATGAGTTTATTCATGATTAGAAATTTTGCTGCTCTACAGTGAAGACTTTCACCTTAATTTTGCTGATTCTTATGTGTTAATTTGTTTAAATTTTCAGTATATGAATAGCTTAAATTCATTACATGTACAACTTTATTCTTGTTAAGGTGTAAAACTCTCCTGTGTTAATTGCATTTTGCTAGGTCATTTATGTCCTAAGCTAATTGTAAAAATGTAAACTCTTTAGTTTCTCTGCTCTTAGGTTATTAGTTTAGAAAGATCTTCAACAAACATGTTAGCCTTGCGATTATTCTTTCAAATACTGATCTCGAAGCTCTGTTATTTTTAATTCACCTAGAATTAGTATGGATTAGTTATGCATCTTGATGAAATAATATATGTTAGTACACATGGTAACAGTAGTTTTTCTCATTTGGCTTAAGAGAACTATTATTTGCAGATTATTTCTTCTTGGCATCTCCTGCCTTAGTCTTCTTGACACCGCGTACTTTCTTGGCTCAGTTCTTCCGCTCCATCTGATTCTTGGACTTCTCAATCTTTGTGTCTAATCCATTCCTGACCAGCCGGTACTTTGGCTCATATTTCTTTGCGTTCTTGCCATAATCATAGATCAAGCCAAAACCAGTTGATTTGCCTCTTCTAAAATGGGTCCTGAACTTAAAGCAATGATAAATTTTTCCAACTACTGTTACCATCCTAACATATTAAAGCCACCATAAATACATATCCTATACCAAATAGAGTAAAGATATTAAATCAAGCAATTTTAAAAGTGAAGAACAGACTATGCTTTCAATAACCAAAGATACCACTTCTGCATTACAATTTGTTTATATACCTTCCCAAAATTATTGGGTAACGAACAATGTCCCTTTCGCAACTTTCTGCGGAAATGATTTATTACCTTTTAATAACTCCTAATACTCTGCTTCCAATTACAAGTGAATCAAGTTTGAGATTTCTGTCTACTTTAGAGGTAGAAAGAATGTTCTCGATAGATCCTTGAAAGTAAATGAACACAATATGATAAAATTAAACAGGCTAAAATCAATGAAAACTCAAAATAACAAGTTAAGAGAATCATCTTTAATAACTCGAAAACAAGATTAACCTTAAGATGAGTCAATATGTCACAGTAGCCTTAATACAATCTCCGCGCACTAAGAATTGGAGAAATTATCTTAGAACATGCATCTAAAAATAAGAAGATTCACTGATTTAAACACGAGTTGTCAAAATATAGCTTAAACAGTCACATAAACAGATAATTAATTCACTAAATCCACATGATAGGAAAACTTCAGCAGGAACAAGTGCAACATGTTGTAACACACAACTGCATCAACTCTTACAACTCCAAGTTGGGATCGATGCTGAGATAAAAAAAGGTCCTTTGCAATAGTGTAGCATCAAATTGTTGCAATAAAAATCAAGATGACACTATAAGGAAACAAATGTGTTTAAATTATAAATCAATTATAGAAGCAAAAGTATACTTCATTCTCAAAAAGAGAATCATCATGCTCTGTGCTTGTACCTCTGCCTAGCCTGTTACCTCTACTGCTGCGTTGATCGATTATACCATTGCTTCTTCCACCACGATTACAACCACCCCTGCAACCACCCCATACACCAGTTCTTCCACCATTACTGGCTCTGAATCCATTACGCGACTGTGAATTTGGAAAATAATATTCCATTGTTTCTCGAGTTCGAGTAGTATGTGGCCTGTCATGTGAATCGATTCAAATGGGGTTGAATAATATCTCGTCTCCACTTTGTCAATATATACCTTTCATCAATTTTATCAATCTTCTTGTGTGTCAAAATCTCGAGTATATGACAACAAAGTATACCTCTAGACTCAAATCATTTGCAACTACAAATAATCACCACTAGGCCTATATTCATTTGTATACTCTACTGAATTTCCACCATTTTTATGGATAATTGAATAATCACTAATTACGAATTTCTTAACACCGAAGATAGTATTATGATCGGAGGGGATGCTGACTTCACAATGATACAATTTTCTTAATTGTGTCTTGAAAAAATTATATACCGTGCGAGTGTAACATTGAATTACTTGTTCCTCTCACTTGAACAATGACTCACTTATAATATGAAATTTCTTGGACCGATATTCTGCTTTCAACTCTTTCTCATACTTAGATCTCTACTCACTCTCTCCAAAAAAACATTAAATACAATTGAAGTTAGGGAAGAGTTGTACAGATCTTTAGGGATGATATCAGAAGATAGTTTGATGAACGAAAATGAATGGGTCGATGATAATTCACTCTATAGTTTGAACAATGATGTACATTTAGATGAAGATGGAGAAATCGATAGAGAATATGATGAAGAAGTTGAGAACAATGAAGAACACATTTTAGGAGATGAATTTTAAGAGTATGATGTTGATCGTGAAACATATGATACTTTCACTGAAGAGGATGCGAGTGTTGGTCCAATCTTCGGAATGCAATTTAACAATATATTTTTTTAGTTTGCATTGTACAAGAACATGCAAGATTGAAAGGCTTTCCTATTGTGAAAAGAAATTTCAAAAAGATAGGTGGTGACACTGCTAAGTGTATAACTTATTATTGTGATCGAGCTAGAAATCGCAAAATTAAGTATACCACAAAGAGTAACAATTGTAAAGCTAAGATCACTGTCATTGTTGATAATTATGATTTTTGGCGTGTCTCTAAAGTTTTAAATGAGCACAATCATGATTTGCTCCCTACCATATTTCGGTTAATGACTAGTCACGTGTTGATTAGTAAAATGTTTGAAGAGGGATCTTGTAGCTCAGATCGATCTGGAATTAGACCCTCCAAGAACATTAGGCTTGCCGAGGTTCAACGCGGTGGACCACAAAATTTTGATTGCACTCCAAAAGACTGTAGGAATTTTATTTTGAAGACTAAAAATTTTGAAATGCAAGAAGGGAATGCGCAGTCATTGCTCAACTTTTTTCATGAAATGTAGGTAAAAATAGGGAGTTTTTCTATTCAATAGACGTTGATAATAGTAGGAAGTTGCGTAATATGGTATGTCATATGTGTGCATTCACATTGTGAGGTAGCTTATGAACACTTTCATGATGCGATATGCTTTGATACGACATACTTTGTGAATCGCTACATTATGTCATGTGCTTCAATTGTTGGCAGTAAGTATCAAAGACAATCGATACTACTAGAATGCGCTCTCATTTCTCATGAAGATATTGTTAGTTACAAATTTGGTTTTTAGAACTTGGTTTGAGGCCATGAGAAATGTTCATCCATATGCTATCATAACCGATTAGTGTCCAAGCATTAAGCCAATAATTGCGGAAGTGATGCCACATATTGTACTAGATATTGTATTTGACATTTATTTTCAAAGTTGTCGCTTTACTTTAGTGAGCTTTCTGATACTAAAATTGCACGTGGAGAATTCAAGTCCATGATCCTTGATAGTATTAGTGTTGAAAACTTAGAGATAAGATGGACAAAATATATTGCAGAGTATGATTTGCAAACAAGGTATTGGTTCAACAAACTTTATATTAAAAAAGAGAAATAGGTTCTTGCATACCTTGATGTGTTCTTCTTGCTAGTATGTTATCTACACAAAGAAGAGAGGGGATACATGCATTTTTAATGGATTCATTACCCGTCAAAGAACCTTGAAGCTATTTGTACACCAATACGAGTTAGCACCTTGAAGCATGCTAAAGCTTCCTATCATGCCAAATCCACATGATAGGAAAACTTCAGCAGGAATAAGTGCGCAACATGTTGTAACACACAACTGCATCAACTCTTATAACTTCCAAGTTTGGATCAATATTGAGATCAAAGAAGGTCCTTTGCAATAGTGTAGCGCCAATTTGTTGCAATAAAAATCAAGATGACACTATAAGAAAACAAATGTGTTTAAATTATAAATTAATTATAGAAGCAAAAGTATACCTCATTCTCAAAAGGAGAATCATCATGCTCTATGCTTCTACCTCTGCCTAGCCTGTTACCTCTACTGTTGCGTTGATTGGTTCTACCACTGCTTCTTCCACCACGATTACCACCACCCCTGCCACCTGCCCATACACCAGTTCTTCCACCATTACTAGCTCTGAATCCATCACGCGATTGTGAATTTGGAAAGTAATATCCATTCTTTCTCAACTTCGAGTAGTATGTGGTCTGTCATGTGAATTAATGTATTGGGGATCTCGTAGAACTGTACATTAGTTTGGTCTGTCATTCAAGTCGAGGTCTGCCACAATCATATCATCAGTTCAATTTTGAAGATCATGCATCAAAATTCTTGTCGAAATGATCTGATATGTCTTGTACTCAAGAGTTATATTTGGATAACCTCCCAAAAAGAATCGATTCAAATGGGATTGAATAATATCTTGTCTCCACTTTGTCAATATATACCTTTCATCAATTTTATCAATCTTCTTGTGAGTCAAAATCTTGAGTATATGACAGCAAAGTATACCTCTAGACTCAAATCATTTGCAACTACAAATAATCACCACTAGGCCTATATTCATTTGTATACTCTACTGAATTTCCACCATTTTTATGCATAATTGAATAATCACTATTTACGAATTTCTCAACACCGAAGATAGTTTTATGATCGGAGGGGATGCTGACTTCACAATGATACAATTTTCTTAATTGTGTCTTGAAAAATTTATATACCGTGCGAGTGTAACACTGAATTACTTGTTCCTCTCACTTGAACAATGACTCACTTATAATATGAAATTTCTTGGATCGATATTCTTCTTCCAACTCTTTCTCATGCTTAGATCTAATAGTTATATTGGTGTACAAATAGCTTCAAGGTTCTTTGACGGGTAATGAATCCATCAAAAATGCATTCATCCCCTCACTTCTTTGTGTAGATAACATACTAGCCCAGAAGAACACATCAAGGCAAGCAAGAACCTATTTCTCCTTCTCAATATAAAGCTTGTTGAACCAATCCCTTGTTTGCAAATCATACTTTGCAATATATTATGTCCATCTTATCTCTAAGTTTTCAACATTAATACTATCATGGACTTGAATTCTCCACGTGCAATTTTAGTATCAGGAAGCTCACTTAAGTAAAGCGACAACTTTGAAAATAAATGTCAAATACAATATCTATGTACAATATATGGCATCACTTCTGAAATGGTTGGCTTAATGCTCGGACACTAATCGATTATGATAGCATCTGGATGAACATTTCCCATGGCCTCAAGCCAAGTTCTAAAAACCAAATTTGTAATTAACGATATCTTCATGAGACTTGAGTGCGCATCCTAGTTGTATCGATTGTCTATGATAATTAATGCCAACAAATGAAGCACATAACATATTGTAGCAATTCACAAGATATGTCGTATCAAAGCATATTGCATCATGAAAGTGTTCATAAGCTGCCTCACAATGTGAATGCACCCATACCGTATTTCGCAGCCTTCCACTATTATCAACATCTATTGAATAGAAAAACTTCCTATTTTTATCTGCATTTTCTGAAAAAAGTTAAGCAATGATTGTGCATTCCCTTCTTGCATTTCAAAATAAAATTTCTACGGTCTTTTGGAGTGCAATTCAAATTTTGTGGTCCACCGCATTGAACCTCGGCAAGCCTAATGTTCTTGGAGGGTCTAATTCCAGATCGACCGTGAGCTACAAGATCCCTCTTCAAAGATTTGACTAATCGACATGTGACTAGCCATTAACCGAAATATGTCAGGGAGCAAATCATGATTGTGCTCATTAAAAACTTTAGAGACGCAAAATCATAGTTATCAACAATGGCAGAGATCCTAACTTCACAATTGCTACTCTTTGTGGTATACTTAATTTTGCGATTTCTAGCTCGATCACAATAATAAGTTATATACTTAGCAGTGTCACCTATCTTTTTGAAATTTCTTTTCACAATAGGAAAACCTTTCAATCATGCATGTTCTTTGTACAATGCAAACAAAAAAATATATTGTTAAATTGCATTCCGGAGATTGGACCAATACTCACATCCTCTTCGGTGAAAGTTTCATATGGTTCATGATCAAACTCATCTCCTAAAATGTGTTCTTCATTGTTCTCAACTTTTTCATCATATTCTCTATCGGTTTCTCCATGTACATCATTGTTCAAACTGTAGTGTGAATTATCATCGACCCATTTATTTTCGTAAACTATCGTTTGATATCATTCTAAAGATCTGTACAACTCTTCCCTAACTTTAGTTGTATTCATAATTTTTTGGAAAGTGAGTAGAAAAGACGAGGAAAAAGAGTTGGCAGTAATGCTACGTATGAGTTGGAATGAAGAAAAAATAGTGTCCCAATGTATAAGACTTTTGATGTTCCAAGTTAAGAATTTGTGTTCTAATTGAATTGATCTTAGGGAATAACAAACACTTTAATTAAAAATGAAAAAAAGTATCAGTTTATTTTATAATAAAAAGGCTAGTATGGTCTTTATACGTTTTTGGGTCACATTTTCTAGTCGTTTAGCACTATCCTTTTCTAATTTGATTTTTCTTTTTACTTGTCATTTATGACAAATCAAGGACGGACAATTTTTTTCTTCCTATTATACTCTCAATTTATTAACATTGTAGTGAGTAAATATGTTTAAGACTCCATCAATTAACGGTGAACTCACTATACTAATAATTATTTTCTTAATAGGTGTGCCAAATCAAAATTTGACAAGTAAAAAGTGACGGATGGAAAATTCATTTTGTATGCACTTTCTTCTTGTTCAATTTTCTCTCTCAATAATTTTAATTTGTGGCAATTAATTGTAAATAATTTTTTTCTGTTAAAAAAAAGAGCATTGCAGTTCAACAATATCAAAATAACATTCTTGATTGTAGATAATTTTTTTCAATTCTATGACATAATAAAATTTTAATTGTATAAAGAAATTAACAAGGTTTCTAAATGAGGATAATTTAGTGGCTTTTGAATAAAAGCACAAATCTACTCGTTATTTATGATTTTGAACGGCGCTGATTCCATATATTGAATACAAAGCATATTGATAACTAACATTTTACTCTTTTTTATGGATTCAGACTCAGATTATGATGATATGTCATGAAAATTGTTATTCTAGTTGTGCAATGTAACTGATAATTTTTTTTTGCACAAATCGGTAAGTTGGAAGTAAAGAAAGTTGAGATGAATTGATGTATGCAAAACATATTGTTGGGATTGTAGTTGTACGTACACCTACAAAATTTATCATTGGGAGTTGCATACATGCACAATCTATATATCTACATATATATATGAATCGAAGTTATATGCTTGTATTGTTTATGAACCTCATGAGTCTTTCATGGAGTCCGGAGCCTAAAGGGCAAAAAAAATTGACAAAAATTTCAAAAAGGCAAAATCGATCCTGACGTAGCGATTTTGTTTTGACGCCGTTACTTTGTTAAAGAATCACAATCGCTGACCTACCAATGATTTTTTTTCCTTTTTTTAAAGAACATCACTGCCCGTGCAGCGTTTTTGGCGATTTTTTTTTTGAAAAAATAAAATCGTTGCTATGGCAGCGTTTTTATAAAAAAATATATTTATAAAATTAAAATTAGATTGAAAATCGCTCCACTGGTAGCGATTTTAGTAAAATTATAGTATATTTGTTGAAATACATTGACATAATTATATAAGACATGACACAATAATAGTTTACCGAGAATATGATCTTAAATAAGAAGATGTGAGTGATGCATATTAGGGTAGAATGTTAGTAGATAATGGAGCATAAATGGGCCATGCCCAATGTTAATTAAAAAAAAAATAGTGGAGCGTCGTCTTGCTTTTCTAGAGATTTAGGTTTGGTAGTATTTGTCATAGTATTAGACTTGCTCTTTGTATAGTTTCTTAGTATATATATCTTTTTTATTGTTCCTTTCCTGAATGCACTACACTACTTTTCTTATTAATTACTATATCTTTTCACTATTGTTTTTCCTTTGCATAATTACTTTAATTTATTGCCATTAAACCGAACATCCTTCGAATATAACCTACCTCCATAAAGTCTGGGTAAAGTTTGCATCACACCATCCCTCCCCTCACTTATATATATTCAGTATGTTTCATTTTTATGCAGTAATGCTTCCTTATTAATTCCTTAAAAAAAGTACAGTCATTTTATATTTGAATATATTAATTTAGTTTTAATAACATGCTTTTATAACAACAAGAATCTCATAACCTATTTAAAATTACAAATTTTAAAAGTTCTTTTTTATTTTTTTTCTTGTATCGAATCAAACGCTTCTATATAAATTGAGACAAATAAAATAATAATCAAATTTACCAAATCTTTTGTTGTCAATGATTATTTTTGCAACATATTTTGCCAACTCATAAAAGTTGACAAGTTCCCAAAAATTGTAAAAGTTGTCTTGATGAGATGCATGTGAGGTGAAAAGTATTAAATCTAGAAAAGGTGAATGAAGAAAATTTGGTTATTTGTGAAATGGAAAAAAAAAATCTAACCTCAATGGAGTAAGACATGAAAATAAAGTCCATTCCTTTTTTAATACTAGTTTCTGTGCACGCGCATTGCGCGTGTTCCCATTACATATTTAGTTTTGAAAATAAATGTAGCAAAAATTTGCAACTAAGATTATTTTTGAAGAATTAACATAAATAGTTGTTCATCCAATTGATTAAACTATAATAAATAAAATCGGTGAGTATATAATCTATTATATATGTATAATTCATTTGTAATGTGTACGATCATGTGTAATCAATATATATGCCTGCTAGAAAAAGTAATAGTATATCTATCCGACTATTTAAGTGAAGATACCTATATTTTGTGGTAGCTAAAATAGTTTTTATTCAATGATATCATATCAAAATAAAAGAAAATTTTCCTTTTAAAGTTTGATACTATATTTATATATGAGGCGAATACTCCTAATTCTTTCAGTAAAATGAATCAGTAAATTCAAATATGAAGATACATTACAGAATACAAAAAATTACGAAATAATTTTTCCAATACCAATCACATGAAGGCATATAACCTTTGATATCCAACTACTATATCAACAATAACAAACAAATTAAGATGAATGTCAGAGACGTAAACTTTTAACTTGGTAGCTAGTTCCCAAACTTTTAACTTGGTAGTTCCCATTTTTATAGTAAAATACTACAAGATATCATTTTATAACTCCCTCCAAATTCATAAATAACGTCGCATTTATCTATAGCCGTAAATAATTATAATTACAGTACATTATAAGAATAAATCAATTAATGAAAATTCTAAAATCAGTCTTCCAAAGAAACCAACTTCCTCCTTTTCATAGCTCATGAATTTCTGCTAGCACTCCATACGGAGATGGTGGTCTTCATTTATCATCCAATGAATGTTGAATGTTGCATGTAAATTGATATGACAATTATTCAATTCCAACATGTATCAACTCTACATGTTTCTCCATCTCCCATTTTCTTTATTTCATGCAAAAGGAAAAGAAAGAAAATGAGAAGGAAGGCCAGATATTTTTTTTTAAAAAATCTGCTCAACTAAAGAAACAAAACTTGAAGGAAATGGAAATCATTTGTTACCTTTATATAGTGTTTTTTATTATGTTCTTTGAAATTCCTTTTAACATAATATGTATTTATTAACCTACACTTAAATACTTAATGAACTATTCAAATTCTACTGATTGTTATATTAACAAAGATTGGTTACTAATTTAACTATAACAAATATGATATATAGCTACGATATAAAATTTGTCATTAATTGTTAACTTTTAGCGACAAAAAATATGTTTCGTGCTTAAATATACGAGACATAAACTTTTAATGACGAAATACAAAAGCTCGTAGCAAAATTTTGTCCACTATAATTTCCCACCAAAAAATGAATTGGTGCCAATTATTGAGTGTTGTCAGTCACGAATTTAACGTAACTAGTGCCACATTATTTCGTCACTAATGACATATTTAATTTGTGACAAATTATTTGTTGTCTTAAAATTAATTAATTTTTGGACACAAAATAATTTCGTCTCAAAATATATGTTGTTACAATAGCGACAAATTAGAGTTTGTAGTTAAATATTCTAAGTTTTAGCTATAAAATTTTGATTTAATTGTGATATTTATTTTTGTCACTAATAATATAAACAATTGGCGACAATCAGTTTATTGTCTCTAATCAACCTACGATTTAGTGACAACAAAAAATTGTCACAAAATATATGTAAGGTGTTAAATAGCGACAACTTAGAATTTGTAGTTGAATAATTTAACTATTTGCTACAAAAAAGTTCATAGCTATATACAAAAATTTTCTTTGGCTACGATTGTTCATAATTAGAGAATTTCATAAATGGTCCCTGAACTATTGAAGTAGGTCTAAAATAGTCACATAACTATACATTTATTATATTTAGTCCTTTAACTATTTAAAATGTTATCAAGTTTGGTCCCTTAATTATATACTTACCATTTTTAATTCCTTTATTGTACATTTACTAGTTTTAGTCCTTTAAGTATTCAAAAAATTATCATGTTTGGTCTCTGGCTATTTTTTATACAAATAGTGTAGCTTTATATTAATAGAACTCATGTCTATGTGAAATTAAATCTTTAACCCAGTTTTCAGTTGGTTCTCTTTTCCCACTATTTTTTCTTCAAATTACTTTTAAGAAAAGAACCTTACCTCAATGATTCAAAATAATATTCACGGAAAACGAAGATAGAAGTCCTGATTTTTATTCAATGGAGGATGAAATGAAATATATATTGCTACTAGTGACTTCAGAATGTTAAAATTTTATTATAAAAAGAAAAATGTTATTACCCGTTAGTTGTAGAGAGAGATTTATTTATATTTAATAGAAATGAATTTCTTGCCATTAGAATAAATTTTAAAAAAAACATTATTCACATATTTTGATTCCAAATTTTGTACTCCAACAACTTTATTAAAGGGAATTTATTTAATTTCTTAGAAGTTGAAATTTATGAAATGGTAGATTTTTCACCATTTTTAGGATTTTTTTTATTTTGAAATTTATTAATTTTATTAATCTGTTAATTTCCGTAGAGAAATTTGAATAATAAGATCAAGTCTTTTATTTATTTTATATGAAAAAATAAAAAAAATGCACGTTGATTATGAACCGTTAACCATGAAAGAAGGGAACATTTTATTTTGAATTGTAGAGGTTAAGTTCTTTTCATAAGAGTAATTTGAAGAGAAAATAGCGGGGAGAGAGAAACAATTATAAAATGGGTTAAATATTTAATTTAACGAAGACATGAGTTTCTTAAATATAAACATAAGCTATTTGTATAAAAAATAGACAAAGACCAAACCTGATAAATTTTTGAATACATAAAAAAAAGATTAAAATCGATAAGTGTATAGTTAAGAAACCAAACTTGATAACATTTGAGATAGTTAAAGGACTAATTAAATTCAGTAAAATGTATAGTTAAAAGACTATTTTAGACCTACTACAATAGTTCATGGACCATTTATGACATTTTCTCTTCATAATTAGAAGTGACAACTAACAAAAAAATAATACAAGTGATTCACAAGAAGTAGACTGAGTTCATTCGTTAATTGGCGCGGGAAAAAAATTTAAATCAATGAATTCGGTCGATTTTGTAAAAATAAAAAAATTCAATTCATCAATTTTCTTAAATTACGCAATTATAAAATGTATCATTTGAAAAATACAATCCAGATTATAAGTACCGCGAGTGGGTACTCTTCTACCACTACATCACAAATATTTGTTGATTTAGGTCATTTCATTTTTTTTATTTTATACACTTTCATCAATAAAGACGATAGAAAAAATAATTTCTCAAGTCTTGATGCTTAATTTTGTGTGTGTCTATCGTTTTTGTGGTTGATAACTGTACAGACTAAGTCGATCTATTTGCTTCTGTCTAAAAATACATATATAATTAGTAGTTATTCCACGTACGTAGAGAAACTATATAGAGATAATATCGGCTTACAAACTTAGACTGCAAAGATGCTAAATATTTCATGGATTCTATTACCTTTTTCTTCCATGTGAAAATTGAAATAAATTAAAAAAAAATGAAAGCACAAATGAAAGAAATTAGCCAACTAAAATTTCGAATATATTATGATAAAGTACTATTGTTGTGGTTATCAATGTTTTAAAAAAAATGATTTACCGATCGAAGCGAACTGAGTATTAGTTTTTTTTTAATAAAATTGAAAGTTTCATTTTATATAAAAAAAAATTAATTTTTTTTACTGAATACTGAATAATTTTTTTTTAAAAGCGAACTGAGTACTGAATAATTTTTTTAAATAATGTATAGACTTGTTATACATATGTAATAGTGCATAAAAGGTGATTATATACACTTTTATATTGTTATACGTAATTAAACAACACATACACAAATCAATTGTAGATAATTTTTAAATAATGTACATGCACTTAAAACGTACAAGAGGCGCGTGAGGATGATCTTAAAATTACTAAGCCAATAATACCCATAAAAATACACTAAAAATAAGTCTGGGGGGGTCATAGGACCCCCGCAAAGTTCATATGTGTAACAATAATTTTGTCCATAGTTTAGGTGTATTTTGAACCCATTTCCCCAATTATAATATAGGACACCTTTCAATCATCACGAGTGTTGACACCTAATTATGATCTTATGCAATACGTATTAATTATCAAGTTTCTTCAATTTGAAATCTTTATTTTTGAAAAATCCAAAAATATTTAAAATATATTCTCTCTCTCTCTCTCTCTCTCTCTCTCTCTCTAT
>JAJOOO010013057.1:0-20239 GCA_029582685.1 Solanum piurae
GGGGGGGGGGGCGAGGGGGGGGGGGGGGTTTTACGGGGGGGCAGGGCGGGTTTAAGGTTGTGCGGGGCGGGTTTAAGGTATATGTGATTTTATGTGGGTTAATTTTAACTTCTTACATGTTATAAGAGTGACAAAACATTATTTATTAAAATAATTTTTTTAAAACTACTAAAATATTCAAGATAGTAAATGAAAATTGTTCAATAAAAAATAATACAATTTCTTAAATGTTTCCAATGACCTCTAAAAAATAAAATTTTAAGTCGCTATCCTATTAAATTAATACAACTTAATGAAAAAATGAATTTCTTTTTATGAATTTGATTTTTATTATCAAACTTAACTAGAAAAAAAAATATTAAAAAAGTTATGCGGAGCGGGTTCATGTGGGGCGGGTTGAAAATGAAAAATGTTGTTATGCGGGGCGGATTAAAAATTATGCGGGTTAAGCTCAACCCACCCCACCCCGCCCCGCACTGCCCTATTGACATCCCTATATGTAACTCGAATTTACTCATGACAAATCTTGTCAAAATATTTTTTTGAAACGGGCTTAGCCCATGGGGCGGGGCCGGCCCGACCCGTTATTAGGGTAGGGTTGGGATAGAATTTTTCAAGCCCATTTAAAATTAGGGCTTATAAGCCTGGCCCATATAAGCCCTTGGCCCTTGAGACTTGATCGGAGCCGGACCGGGATCGGCCCATGGGCCAAAAATCTTTATTTAAGGGTAACTTACAATAATCTCACTAGTACATCATCTAATTACTTAAATACACACTATGTTGTAATATTATGAATCTTACCAGATTTTGGTACGTCCAGATACATGTATCTCAGAATATATGAACTCAAAATTAGGTTAATTTGTTCTAGATACACTCTATCCAAGTAAATTCGCATGTATTTGAGATACATAGACAAATTTCGCACCCTCGCTTCCCTCCGATCTTGCTTGTCACTCTCTTATCTCACTCGCGTATTTGGTATGCGAGATACATGATAATTACACTAGAGTTGTTGCTAGTGTTATTGAAACAACACCATTGTTTTCCATATTTGATCTGAAAATCTTCTCATTTTCTTGATGTTATAGAATTATAAGTTTGAAAAGAAAAAAAAAGGGGCTAACCCGCCCCAGCCCTCGACCCTTCTAGGGTTGGGTTGGGTTGAGCATTTGCAGGCCCTTCCAAATGAAGGGCCGGCCCCCCCTAGCCCTTCAGATTCCTTGGCTCGTGAGGCTTGGGCCCGGTAGGGCTGGGCCGGCCCTTTTTGACAGCTCTAGTTATAAATGGCCTTAATAAAGAAAAAAATATATTTATTAGGTACTACAATATTTTAAAAGACCAAGTAAAACAATTAAGCTTGGTAAAAATTGGGTTGGATTGGATTGGGTCTTGACCCGTTATGTAACCCATTTTGACCCAAGGAAATTTGAGTTGGGTTAGATCTTGACCCGATTGTTACCTTAACCCATTATGATTCGCTCAAATTTAACCCAATCTACCCAATTGTCATCCCTAGTTATACCGCAAGTTCAACTTCACTAAAGTTTAAACGAGGTTTAAATAAACATGTATGAAAAAACATAGCCTCTGAAATAGGACTGTTCATAAACCTCATCATGTAAATAATATTTTATGAGTCTATTCAAAATTATCTAGTGAAAATACTCAATATTTCTCAAGAAACAACATCACTTTTTTAGAGTTTTCGGGTCACGAAGCATGAATTAAGGATTATCTTAGTTTTTCGTTTGTACTTAAGTCTATGAATTTTCCGAAATAGGACTGACACACTCTGTTTGACCTCAAATTTTTTGAGTCTATTCATGACGACCTAGTGAGTGATACTCTTTGTCTCACTTTTTTTGGAGTTTCAGGGTCGCAAATATGGAATTTAAGATTATCTATATTTTTCGTGTATATTAATCCATGAATTTTCTAGAATATGTCAAACCGACTCTATTTGACCCCAAATTTTATGAATTCATTTGAAACGACCGATAAACGATACTCATTCAAGACTGACACCATTGTTTTTGGAGTTTTGGGTTAGGTTTGAAATTTCAAAAGGACAAGGTCACGGGTTGGGTCTCCAACAAACAAAATGATGGCAATAATATCTCATCACATGTGGAGAGATTTTAGTTGATTTTGTTTGACATAAGGGCTATTTGCTTTTTCATCATGAAAATAAGAGAAAAATAAATCAGTACTTTTCTTGTAAGGTTTTTGTTGCATTCTAAAAATGAAATTTCAATTTCGAAACCTCAATTCTAATGAAGGATTGAAAGAGACATATACCTAATTTGTGTTTATTGTGAAAGTGTAACAAATTAAATAGATGCATTGTAGCTTTTAGTTTAAATTTAATTGCATATTCAAAAGTTAACATAGTAACAAAACACTTGTGCACACTTTACAAACTAGGACAAACATATTATTATCATCAAAAGCATACTCAACAGCCAAAGAAAGATAATTAAAACAGATAAGAGTTCATCTCCGATAGAGATCGGAGTAGATCTCCACTAAAACAGACAAAGAACACCCTAAATTAAAACACATTATTTTGCGTCTAGACGCATAAGCAATAACTAAGAACATGGTGCAGCTAGTTTCTCTGATCGATCCTTCAAAGCGCTGCTACAAGTGGAGTAGTGGCAACTGATTTTGGAATCCACACTAGATCATTACTTGATGTGAAAAAGTGACAGATAGGTGATGTTCCTGGTAATACACCGAGCGATCCGAAAGATTCATGAGATGGATTCCACTCAGAAGTATCCAAATGACATACAACCATCACTTCCACAAGTCGATCACCATTTGCTTCATTAATTCTCCCTAATGAAACCTTGAACACCTTGATTTTATTGTCAATTGTGTGATGACAGTAGAAAACCGCGTAAGGGCTAGACAATAGATGACACGCCACCATTTTAGGAGTGATGATTTGTTGTGGAGTGTCTAAAATTGTATAACGACGAAGCAGGGGAGAAATATCATGAGTTGTTATCGTTGTCAGAGCTTTGATTTGGGTATTTTCTCCCATGATTCCTTGCACGAAATCCAGCATTGCCTCCGCGGATGTGGCACAGTACTTTCCCTCTCCTTTTATAGGAGAATCTTCGCATATTTTCAATGTATTTTCCATGGAATTTACTTGCAAAAATGGAATGGAATCAACTGCTTTTTTTGGAAAAGAAGTTAGATTTCTTCGTGTTTGAAAGGAGAGAGTCATTATTTTCCCTATTTTTAGATCATCCATAAGGAAGAAAAATGAATCATGTTTCTTCACATGCTTATCATTGCCGTGTTTATACGTACTACGAAATGGATATCCTAAACTGGAAATCTCTTTCTCATCATTGCCATGTTTATACGAACTACGAAAGATATTTCCTAAACTGGAAATCTCTTTCTCATCATTGCCATGTTTATACCAACTACGAAATGGATCTCCTAAACTGGAAATCTCTTTCTCATCATTGTCATGTTTATACCAACTACGAAATGGATCTCCTAAACCTGAAATCTCTTGTTGATGATTGTCATCAACTCCCTGTTTCGATTTAGAATAATCGAACGTATATCCGGAACCGTAAATCTCTTTTAATGCTTGTTCATGATTGTCTTCATAATTTCCTTCCACAACTTTCCTAGCTCCTGTTCCATAAGCAACCTGCCATATTTATAATTAATCAGAGTTTTTATTTAATAAGTAGCTAATTGTATTTAAGATGGAGGAGAATATTGAAATTACCAGCAGAATTAGGGAGACAAGTACACAAAAACCAAGCTTAACATCCATTTATTTTCTGTTGAGTTCTTAAGAAATTCTAGTGAAATAAGAGGTGTATATATACTACTAGAAGAGAAATAAACTCACTAAAGAAAAAGAAGAAACACTTTTTAAAATTTTGAACTAAAATAAGTCATATGTGTTTGTGTGGCTATAAATAATCTAGTTAAGGATAAAATTGATATTTTAAAATTAAATTATTAATCTCTCTATCTCAGCATATATAATTTATTTTCCTTTTTAGTTAGTCCAAAAGAATGAGAGATTTCTTTAATAAATAATAATTTAACTTTAAAATGCTTATTTTACTCTTAATGAAGTGATTTGCAGCCACACAAATATCTATCACAATGTCCAAAGTCACACAATCTAATCAAACAATTAATCACAATACGATTCTAAAAATAATAGAGAAAAGGCATAAAGTCACCATTGAAGTTGTTTCGAATTTTCAAAAAGATATCTTAACTTTGCAAGTGTCCTATTACCCCACGAAACTATATAACTAATTTTAACACCACTCGTGTTGTCATGAAATATGGGAGTGTGAGGACTCTTGCTACAGCTTCAGACCAACATAAAATTGTCATGTGGCACTCCCAATTTGACTTATTTTGAAAAAAAATAAAAACTCATATATTAATTTGTTTTAAATTTATTAGGAATAGTTTTTAATTTTTCAAATCTTTTTTCTAATCTTCCCTATCATCATTAGCTTATCCATATTTCTTCAGCATTCATGTCTTCCTTCAAAAAAAAAAAAAAAATTCTCTTTTTCCTTTTTGGTCTTTGTTTTTTTTAAAACTAATGTTATTGTGTTCATTCTTATTCTATTTTTTAAAAAAAAAACAAATTAGTTTAGTAATTTTTTTCCTCCTACAAATCAAGATTGGGATTTGGGAGTAGTTAAACTATGGGAAACTCGATTTAGGAGTAAGAAGTTGGAGAAGGTGATGATTTTAATGTCATATTTTGACTTGGTGATATTGAGTATTTAAATTTTAATTAATTAACGGTGTTTATTTTCATAAATAAATTAATTGGTGGTAGTTTGACAAATAATTGGTAGTGCTGCCGCGAAATCCGCCCCGCCACAACGGGTTTGACAACTGTTGCAGCGGGAAGGGAATGGCAGAAGAACAGAGTTTAGGCGAAGAAGAAAGAGAAAAAAGAGAAAAAAAGAGAAAAAAAGAAAAAAAAGCAAAGAAATCAGATAAAAATATTTAAAACTTATCTTTAACACGTGGCAAGTGAATATTAGTGCGTAACATACAAATATTTTGGTATAAGTGGTATTGGGTGAAAAATGAGGTATACATACTATTTTGAAGTTGTTCAATGGGGTAATAGGACACCCGCAAAGTTAAGGTGTCTTTTTGAAAATTCGGGACAACTTCAGTGGTGACTTTATGTCTTTTCTCAAAATAATAACACTCATATCATACACTTTGAAAAATGGGTCAAATCAACTCAAAAACTCAATTTCAAAATGAGGATCCGAAAATCTTTATTTGAAAACGTTACTCAAGGCATTTGGAATTCATTGGAGAAACCATTTCGGAAAAAAAAAAATCAGTTCACAATCACCATTTTACTTTAGAACTCAAGTTCTTGAAAACCTTGTCAATCAAAAATCCCATTTTTTTATGTTAAAATCCACAAATGATAAAAGAGAATTGAAGTTTTAGGGTCACAAAGACTTACCCAAATGATTTTGCACAAGAGATCTCTTTAAAATTGTCTCCAAGGGTTTTCTAAAACTCAAAATGGGGTAAAACCCTGAAATGGCAGGCCAAAACACCTCTCTGAAGTCGCTTAAGCGAACACAAGTGCTTAAGCACATCCTGCTTAAAATGGGGGTCTCACTTTCGCGAACAAGGGCCTTCCCGATCATCGCTAAAGTGAGCCCTGATTCACTTAAGCGAACTCCGCAAATCGTGGCCTATCTCTTTCGCGACCCGGACTTTGCTAAAGCCAAGGTTGCGACAGTGGTCAAGTGTTCGTGAAAGTGAGGCTTGCTATAGCGAACAACCTCTCGCTAACGTAAGCACATCAGACACCAGAAAAATAGCCAACTCTCAATTTATCGAAAGGACCCTCGAGATTCGTTCGGAACCCCTTACACACAAAATAAGTATGAAACTTGAATAAAACCGATGTTTCAGACTCAATGAAACCATATAAACACAAATCCAAAGTCTCCTTGACCCAAGATTAGTGAAAGTCACGAGAAAGAAACATAATGTCTAAAAAGGCCCAAACAAGCTTGAGACCTCTGAAAATTCAACTAAGACCTCATCTAAACCTGAAATTATCCCCCAAATCCAGCGGAACTCTCGGAATTCCGATCTAAGCATCTGAACCCCTAATGTTACCCGAAGTCTACCCAAAGGCTAAAATTTCATAAATTTTCAAATTAGGACCTCAAATCCACGAAAAAAAACTCCAAATTTGAAATCGAAAACTCTCTTAGATCGATTTCCACATTCCGGAGATGGTAGAATCGACGAAGTTCCATTCTGAAATTTGGAACTCTAAAGACACTGAAAACCACTTTTTAACAACTTTTAGCCTTTCAAACTTCTAAAAATTCTATAATTCATAACTTTTCACTCAAAACTCGAAAGCAATTTAAAAAACATTCAAAAATAACTCGGGGTCAATATCGAAAGAGGTAAAACAATAATTTTATAAAACTTTCCAAAAACGACCGACCGGATCATTACAAATATATGCCAATTTTTTGGAGTTTTGAATTATAAATATGAATTCAGAATTATCTATATTTTTCATGAGTATTAGTCCATAAATTTTCTGGAATATGACTATCTGTTTTTTATTCTAAGAGGATGTTTGGATTGACTTAAAAGTTGTTCAAACCTACTTAAAAGTAAGTTTTTGATTTTTGAAAGTGTTTGACAAAAACAAAAATAACTTAAAATAAGTTAGAAAGTGTTTGACGAGGTTAAAATAACTTAAAATAAGTTAAAAACCAAAAGTAGGTCTCCCCTACTTTTTATTTTTTGACTTAAAAGTTATTTCAGTTTGACTTTTTATTTTTGACTTAAAAGCTACTGTTTTTACGTCAATCCAAATGGGCTCTAAATTTTGTGGGTCTATATGTGAGGACCTAGTAAATAATACTCTCTCTTTGCAGAACAGATGCGATTTTCAACAAAATTTGAGGTCATGAAAATATGAATTTGAAATTATCTAAGATTTTTGTGCGTACAAGTCTATGAATTTTTTTTTGAATATGTATGACATACTCAGTTTGACATCAAATTTTATGGGTCCATTTGAAACAACCTAGTGAACAATACTCATTGTTTCTCAGAGATCGACATCTCTTTTTGGAGTTTTTGGGTCACAAAGCAAGAATTCACGATTATCTCAATTTTTCATATGTATTAGTCCATGAATTTTCTGAAATATGACTAACTAATTTCGTTTAATCCCAATTTTTTGGGTCTATTCATGACGACCTAATGAGCGACACTTGTTTTCTCTACATGACCGATATCAATTTTTTAGAATTTCAGGGTTACGAAACATGAATTAAGGATTATCTAAGTTTTCTGTGTGTATTAGTTCATGATTTTTTTTCGCAATATGCCTGACTAACTTAACCTTTTTTATGACTCAATTTCTGATCAAGCTGTGATCAGCACCCGATGTCTTAACTTGACCGAGTGAACCATCTTGGCTTTCTATTATATTCTTATTCAAATAAATTTGTGCAACGCAATGCAATTCTTTGTAAAGTAAATATTCCAACCGTCTCATTTTATGTGGCACTTTTTGGATTTCGAGATTCAAACAATTATTTTATCGTAAATTTTTAATAGATTTTTAAACATTTTGAATTATAATTATTGTGACTTATAATACTTTTTACGTAGTTTACAAATATATAATTTCATTACAAAAAAATTGAAAATTCCATGCACAAATTTTCAGTCAAACTTAAATTATTTGACTCTCAAAAACTGAAAAGTATCACATAAATTGAGATAGAAGGAGTATAATATTTGGATCTCAAATTTAAGTAAACATTCTGAAAATTTATATTAAATGTGTTTACGAACATTCTTATCATTGTACAAATTTTATATAATATATATAGAGAGAGAGAGAGAGTGAGAGAGAGATGTTTAGTCTGTAGTTTGCTCATCTACAAAATTGGCCCATGCGTTGTACCACAAATAAACGCAAGTTCCTTCACTAAAGTTTGAACGAGATTTAAATAAATATGTATGAAAAAACATAAACTCTGAAATAAAGTGGTTCATAAACCTCATCATGTAAATAATATTATATTTAAGTAATTACCAGTAAATATATATTTTTAGTTAAGTATAAGTATCTATTGGTGTTTTTTAAAAATGGACAGCAAAAAAAATTGATTGAAATATCTCTCAATATTTATATTAAGCACAATAGGTATTAAATAACCAATTTGATAGCATAATGAATAAAATTTGCATAACAAAATTCAAACAAAGACTAAATAATCTCAATAACTAAAACAATCTAACAAATATTTAAAATTCAAATTCATCCTAAAGCTAGGTAAGTTATTGTGCTAAAAAATTACTGCAGTAACTAAAAACAAACTTAACAATCCTTCTTTACTTTAGGTACCGCAATTTGAAAAAGTTTCTCCTCCTTAATTTCTGCTTTGCTTGTGCTTGAGGATTGTTTATAAGCTTCCACACTTTTATAAACATGTCTGCTTGTTTGCAATTTTCACATATTGTATTAGGTCTCCACCAACAAAAACATTTAAAGTGTGTTTTTCTTTTGCGGTATTTGCAAAGAGAATAATTATATTTTTGTTTTCTGTTTTGTGCATAAAAAGCACCCTCGGTAACATTATCTTGCATGAAGACTCTTCTTGCTCTTGTGCTTGAAGAACACTTATTAGTTCTTCAACACCGATAGTAGAGAAATCTTTAGACTCTCATAGAGATGAAATTTTAGACTTGAATCTCTACGGAATTCTTATGAATTTTTTTCTATTATTCTGTCATCTTTGAAATTTTCGTCAAGCAACCTGATTTTATTAACAATCAAAGTAAACTTATCATAATATTTTACAATAGTTTTATCCTCTTGCATCCTAAGAGATTCAAAATCTCTTTTCAAATTCAAAATTTATATTTGTCTGACTCGGTCACATCCTTGATATTCTTTTTTTAATTTTTCCAAGTTTCTTTTGTCATCTCACAAGCAATGATTTTGGAAAAATCGAATCCCCAACTAAATTTTGGATTACAATTGTGCTCTGAATTTTTTGTTTTTTTCATCCGAATGAGATTTAATTTGAGCAAGGGTAGAATTTGCAGGGAGAGGTTGTAAGGGTATATCTTTCATTACAACTTCCCACAGATCATAGGCTTCAAGATATTATTTCATTTTCACTGACCAGATCTGATAGTTTTCACCGGTGAAAATTTTTGGGGCATTCAAAAAGAAACTGTTGCTTTTATTTTTGGTTAAAAATTGGTTTAGAAAAGTCTGTACGTTGAAAAAGGCATGGATTGAAAATAATCTCCCTGACGGGTTAAAATGGGTAGCCCTGATGAGTTAAAAGGATTGAAAAATAGCCCTTGCGGGTTAAAAGTAGTATGGTAGTTCTTAGAAAAATTTCACAGATCCTGTAAGGTTAATGAATTTCTTGATACCACTGTTGGTATTTTTTTTAAATGGGACAGCAAAAAGAATTGATCGAAATATCTAATATTATTTTTATTAAGCATAATAGAACTATAAATAGTCAACTTGATAACATAAGCAGAAATCTACCTAACGAAAATTCAAAAAAGGCTAAATAATCTCAATAATTAAAACAACCTAACAAATATTTAAAATTCAAATGTATCCTAAAGTTAGGTAATTTATTATGCTAAAAAATGACTACAATATTTAAAAACAAACTCAACAGTATTGTTCACTAGGTCTACAGAACTGACATCACTTTCTTTGGAGTTTCGGGATCACGAAACATGAATTCACGATTATCTTAGCATTTTTGTTTATTAGTTTGTGAATTTTTCACAATATGACTTACGAATTCCATTTGACCCCATATTTTGTGAGTCCATTCAAAACAATCTAGTAAACAACACTCACTAATTCTCAAGAACCAACATCACTTTTTTGGAGTTTTTGAGTCACGAAGCATGAATTAAGGATTATCTCAGCTTTTCGTATATATTAGAAGTCTGTGAATTTTTTGGAATAGGACTGACCGACTCCGTTTGATCCTAAATTTTGTGAGTCCATTCATCACAACATAGGGAACGATACTCTTTGTCTTTGCAGAATCGACATCACTTTTTTTTGGAGTTTCAGGGTCACAAAATGGAATTCAAGATTATCTAAATTTTTAATGTGTAATAATCCATAAATTTTTTTGAAATATGTCAAACCAGCTATTTACCCCAAATTTTATAATTCAATTCAAAATGACCTAGTGAACGATATTCATTGTCTCTGGTGACACCACTGCTTTTGGAGTTTTAGGTTAGGTTTGAATTAAAGTTCGAAAGGACAAGCTCACGGGTTGGGTCTCCAACAAACAAAATGATGGCAATAATATCTCATATCACATATGGATAGATTTTAGTTGATTTTGTTTGACACAAGGGCTATTTGCTTTTTCATCATGAAAATAAGAGAAGAAAATATCACTACTTTTCTTATAAGGTTTTTGTTGCAATCTACAAATGAAATTGTTACATGAAATTTCAAATTCAAAAACTCAATTCTAATGAGGGATTGAAAGAGACATAGACCTAATTTGTTTTTATTGTGAAAGTGTGACAAATAGATGCATTTTGCTTTAGTTTAAATTCAGATAAAATTGACATTAAAATTTAATTATTGCTCCCTCAATTTCAAAATAATTGAATTGTTAGGTGTTTCACACCTTTAAGAAAAGAAGATTAGAACATACATTAGACATTGCTTTTCATTTTTACCCTTATTAATTGTTGTCAAATTAATCTTTAGAATAATTCAAAGCAATTAAATTTTCTTAAACTCATCACATAAAAAATTTAAATGAAGGATAAAATTAGAAGAATATTTTAAAAATAGTCTTGAAGATTGAATAATTAAATTAATTTAAAATATAAAAAATATTTTAATAATTCAATTATTTTGAAATAAAAAAAATTAAAGATAAAAATACATCATTTTTTTTGGAACGACACAAATTTTACTTTAACCATGTGGTGTTGTACTATTACTGTCTGCACAAATAATTGAGAAGCATTATTGTGCTCTCATAGGAAAAGGCATCAATTAGCTACCACGTTTAACTCGTTTAAATGGAAAAGGGAAGAAATGTTCCTCGATTGTCACAAAAGGTTTAAATATACTTTTCTATCAATTTATTTTGCTAAAAATATTACGCCCTCCGTCCCATTTTATGTGGCAATATTTGATCGGGCACGAAGTTTAATAAATAAATGAAGACTTTGAAATGTTTACCAAATTATCCTTTAAAGAGTAGACTCATTTTTCTCTCTCCTCATAAATATATTGGAGTACTATCTTTAATATTAAGTGAGACCAACAAGGGTAAAAGAGGAATTGTACCTTTAAATACTTACCATATAAAGAAATGTGACATTCTTTTTGGAACTGACCAAAAAGGAAATAATGCCACATAAAATGGGACGGAATGAGTATATGGTTACATGTTATGAATGGGCCTAGACCAATATTGGCAAATCAGCCCAACACCGGATTAAGTGGCTATGTGTGGGATCCGGGTTGATAAATAGAGACTTGTGAGAGCAAAATAGGTTTATGCAAATTATGATTATCCTTAGGCAAAGACTATGCTTCTCATCCCCAATTCTCTCTTAGTTCCCTCATCCCATCTTCTTCATAGCTACTATTATTGTTCGTCTTTTCATATTGTAATTGCTCATTTTCGTATGAATCAAAGCTTGTTAGCTTGTTCTCTCTATTGTTTGTTGTTGACTTGAGAAAATCAGTACATCCATTTTACCGTTTGTTACATTACATGTTTTATTTACTTAGCCCACCTAAAAACATGAAATCACTACTAAAAACAACCTCATGTTGCATATTCAATATCAAACCTCTCGCATATACTTGCTCATTTTCCAAATCTAGAACCTTTATGGTCACCGTTGAACTCAGAGTCAGTCTCTCACCAATTAAATTGGATCCATCAAAATTATTTATTGCTAGTTGAATCTCATGATAAGAATAAATCAATTGGATAAGTCTTGATCCCTAGAACCTTTTCGACAACTTTGGACTTCCCTTTCTTCTTTCATTTCATTATCCAAATTGAGACGGACCAGAATATCATAAAGAATCGTATAACCATTGGAGTAATAAATTTTAGCACAAGTTTCTTAGAGACTTATTGTCGTCTAGGATTAGTGATAGGGCAAGCGGAAACCTCCAATATAGGCATCCACATAAACCTTTGTTCAGGAGAAATGACCACATAGGATTCCGTGACACATCTAGAAAGAGAAGACCACTCACGAAGCACGAATTAAGGATTATCTCAGTTTTTCATAGGTACTAGACTATGAATTTTACGGAATAAGATTGACTGACTCTATTTGACCCCAAATTTTGTGAGCTCATTTGTGACGACTTAGTGAACGATCGTCTATCTGTGCAAGACCGACATCATTTATTCTTTTGGACTTTGAAGGTCACGAAAATGAAATTTAAGATTATCTTAGTTTTTTGTGTATATTATAATCTATAAATTTTTCAAAATATGTCAAAACAACTCTATTTAACCCCAAATTTTATAAATCCATTCGAAACGACCTAGCTAGTGAACTATACTATGCAAAGGCCTGATACACTATTTTTGGAGTTTTAGGTTATAATTAGATTTAAAAGCTCAAAAGGACAAGGTCACGGGTTGGGTCTCCAACAAACAAAATGATGGCAATAAGGCTAATTACTTTCATGAACTTTTCTTGTTAGTTTTTTGTTTTATTCTACAAATGGAAAATTTGTTACCATATGAAATTTCAATTTCAAAATCTCAATTCTAAAGAGGGATTGAAAGAGACATATATAGACCTAATTTGTTTTTATTGTGAAAGTGTAACAAATTGATGCATTTAGCTTTAGTTTAAATTCATATAATCATTTTATATATATAATTTTAATTGCATATTCAAATGTTACATAGTCTATAGCTTAATTACAACCTTTTAGAATTAAATATCGTGTTAACTATATTAAACAATATTTGTTAATATAACTTAGTTAAATATTTCCTTTTTAGTTTGTTTCAAAAAGAATGACTCATTTCCTTTTTTGGTAACATTTTACTTTTAGTTTTCCACGTGGCATGTTTAAGACCAAAGATTAAAGATAATTTTATACATTTGACATAACTTTAATTTAGGACCACAAGATTCAAAAGTCTTCTTTAATTTCTTAAACTTTGTGTCAAGTCAAACCAGATCACTCTTTTTGAAACGGAGGGAGTATATAATTATATCATCAAAAGCATGCACAACACGTTTATGGGGAAAACATAAGAGTTTTACCAGACATACAAACATAACAAATAAAAACCAAATAAAGATAGGGGTAGGCATCGAAGCAGATTTCCACTAAACCAGACAAACAACACCCTAAATTAAAACACATTAATTTGCGTACGTCTAGTCGCATAAACAATAACTAGGTAGCTGCTCCGAACAATCCTTCAAATTAAAGCGCTGCAACTGATTTTGGAATCCAGACTAGATCATTACTTGATGGGAAAAAGTGACAGATAGGTGATGTTCCTGGTAATATACCGAGCACTCGAAAGGATAGATGGGATGGATTCCAATCAGAGGTATCCAAATGACAAACTGCAATTGCTTCAATTTTATAACCATTTACATCATTCCTTAATGAAACCTTCAACACCTTGCTTTTGCTAATTGTGTGATGACAGTAGTAAACGCTACGCATGGTATGACACGCCACCAGCTTAGTAGCTCCAACATCTTCTGGATCATTCAAAATAGTATAGTTTTGAAGACGATTATGGTTCAGGGGATCAGTACTAGTAGTCGTCATAGTAATGAGAGGTTCGATTTGGGTATTTTCTCCCAAAATGTGTTGTACAAAATCGCGCATTGCCTCAATAGATGTGGCACAGTACTTAGTCTCTCCCTTCATGGGTGAATCTTCACATACTTCTTCCATGGATTTTGCTTCCTTCAATGAAAATGGAACTTTTTTGGGTAACATTTGTAGAGAAGAAGGAAGATCCATTGTTAATGTTTTCCCCAACTTTAGACCATCCATAAGGAAAAAAATTCCTTGAGTCATATGTTCATTCTGTTTTGGCTCTTCACCTCCATATTTATATCTAACATACAGTCTCGTAAGGGATTGGGAATTTCCTTCAGCCATATGTTCATTCTCTTTTGGCTCTTCACCTCCATATTTATATCTAACATACAGTCTCGTAAGGGATTGAGAATTTCCTTCAGCCATATTATCCCTAGCTTCTGTTCCATAAGCAACCTGACATATATATTATGATGAAGTGAGCAACATATATTTTTTATAATTAAGTACTAATTAATTGTATTAACTAAGATGGAGGAGAATATCAAAATTACCAGCAGAATTAGGGAGACAAGTACACAAAAACCAAGCTTAACATCCATTGTTCTTCTGTTGAGTTCTTATGAAATACTACTGAAATAAGAGGTATATATATACTACTAGTAGAGAAGTAAACTCACTAAAGAAAAAGAATCAAAATTATTACTCCCTCCATCCAGTGTATTAAAAGACTCTGTGAGGACTTGCCAGCAAACTGGCTCAAGACTCAAGTGTGGAGCTTAGTTTTGTATGACTTACGTCCTAAGCGACTGTACGTCCTAATTAAACACGCTCAACGTCCAATACTCAGGGTTCATCTCATATATCTTACAAAAAATTACGTGTTAAATTTTTTAGTTAACATTGTTGACCCTCATAATTCTAGAATAAATAAATGATACGTAATAGTTTTTAATCTATAGAAATAAGAAGATTGAGATAGAAATAAGAAGATTGAGAGTAACTCAAGTAACAAGTTGTAGAATTGCATTTTTACTATTTGGTAACACTGTGGCCCACCCCATTCGTGCTAACTCATACATGCTTTGAAATTTGACGGACTGGATTGTGCTGACTCATCTTTCTTGTAGGCCAGGAAATGGTCAGCCCAACCCACAAGTACGTGGGATACGGGCTATGCTGGACCAGCACACTTTTTTTTAAAATTAAAGTATATTTTAATAATTTTTTAAATCAATTATAACTTAAAAAATATCCTTATAATTCTCAAGTCCCACAAATCAACAGGCTTGATCAGGCCGGACTAAAAACCTCTTTTCTTAAATAAGCTTAAAAAATCTTAGCTCAGCCTTATTAAATCACGGGTTAGGTTAGGCTAGGCCGGCCCAACGGACCTAGCCCGCCCATATTGATGGTTCTAACAATATATTATGTAACATTTCTTTTAAAAATATATAGAAAAATTTTACTTTTTCACTTACAATTGGTCTTCATGTTTTTGTCATGTGTCTCAAAATTATCATATTTTATTATTTAGCTATTTGAAAGTAATTTTATTTGTATTCGTATTGATTTTTTTATTATAATACTACTAAGTTTTATTGGTTATTTTCTTTTAGGGGTAAATTGTATAGTATTTTTAGAAATAATGATTGTTTTACTATTAGAAAGTTAAGATATTAGAGTTGATTTGCATCTCATAATAATTTTTATATCATTACGTACATTATTTATACTTGTATTATCATGTTAGAAGATTTATTTTCTATAAGTTTCCTTAATCATGTTTGTAATTATTTCAAACTATTGATATATTTTTATAATTTTGTGTTATTATATTATTATACTATATTATAAATTATAAATTTAATTATCCATGGGACTTACGCCTCATATCTCGGGGCTTACACCTCGCGTTGTGCTAAATAAAACGTCCCGCCTTACGCCCCATCTTTCATAACCTGCATATTTTCTTCGCACAAAGGATGGTTTTTACCAGATGAGGCCTCTCAAATGGGAACCTTGGTTTAATCCAGAGGCAGAGACAACTACGGCTCTAGCTTGGATATCGACCCCTGGACTATCACCAAAAAAATTTGTCGAGGAATCCCTATTCTCCATGACAAGAGCAGTAGAAAACCCCTTCATGTGGACATGGCAATGAAGAATAAATCTAGACCTAGTTGTGCCAAGGTCAAAGTTGAAGTAGATCTGTTAAGAGATTTTTCGAAAAGGATTAATGTTGGAATAAAAAAAGCTAATTCTGGAGAAACTGTATCAACATGGATCAACAGATACGACTATGTGCCTAAATATTGCACAAATTGCAAGTTACGGAGCATAAAGAATCAGAATGTTTTATTTTACATCCTGAATTGAGAGTGTTATGTTTCGAGAAATGTGTTCTTGATTTTGTTAAGCCTGATCTTCACTACTTCTTTCATGCTTATTCTGGTTTTTGGCGTCTCCTTTGTGCAGTCTAAAGTCAATTCTATCATGGAGGCTATGTAGATTTCACTTTTACTAGGGATTTGTTCTTCCTCAGGAAAAAAGTTGGCAACGTCCATCATACTCCCTGAAAATGATTGTGTTATCCATTTCCTCAACTCAAGATTTTCATTGCATATCTCTTCATCTGTTGACCTTCTTTTGATCAAAACCTCCATCAACATGATGTTGTAACCGTAAACATTACCACTAACGGACACTATTCCTTCTGAGTCATATTCTTAAAAGAACAAAAATGAAAAAGTATAACTCATTTGGATATAACAATAATGCTCGTACTAACAAAGACTTGCTTTTTATTTAGTCCTAGAATTTTCAAGGGCTTGATTTTGATGAGAGAAAAATCAAATAGAAAGGTTATAATTTTAGTATACCTGGTGCAATGTATCCAAGAGTCCTCAATGTCTCGGTATGTGCCATGGACTTGCTTACGGCTAAAATTTTAGAGATGTCAAAATCGCCAACATGAGCCACCATATCTTCATCCAAAAGAACGTTGACTGGCTTTAGATCGCAATGAACTATTGGAGTGACATGACCATGATGTAGATATTCAAAATTATCCAAATTTTACATGTGTATATATTGTCGGAAAAGGTCTAAATATATTTTGGGATAAGACATAAATATCGCTTAGATTATTATCAAATCTTAGAGACGGTCTCTTAATTAGAGTTTTATTATTCCTGAATTCATTTTTTCTTATTTCTGTGCACCTTTTATGCTAATGTGACACTTTCAACCATCCAAATTGATTATGTTTATACACACGCGCTTGCCATGTGTGTAAATATATTTTTGATTTTGATTTTATAATTTTTTTTCTTAATTTTATTTTTAAAAAATAAAAATAAAAAAGAATTAAAAAAATATTCTTATTTTCTTTATCTTATATTTTAATTTATTTTTTTAAAGGTGGGCTCAGGCCCAATTTATGTAAGAAAAATAACGTAAAAGACAATACCAGACCGGGTCCAAAAGTGACTCGGTCCAAAACTCAAATTGTATTTAAATTAAGTTTATACACATAATATTTTTTTGAAAATCAAATAAAACATAAAATAAAATTAAACCGTTAAAATTAAAAAATACTTTTTAGTTATTTTTAAAAAAAAATACACATAATTTTTTAAAAATAATTAAAACTGAAAAGATAAGAAATTAATGAAAGAAAAAAAAAAAAATTAAAGCGAGAAAGCAGTAAGTTTTAATATCATCAAATATGTGTACTAACTAATTTTTAGCTTATTTTTAATATCATCAAAGAAATGAAAACAGTTAAATATATATAAGAAATGAAAAGGGCTTCACTTATTTTTAGCTTCTCCGGAGCTGAGGCTGGGAATTCGAGTTAGAGTTGGAGTTGGGGACAGTCATACGACGTCGTCAGAGAGGCTTTTACAAAGGAAGAATTTAACGGAACGACGCATATTGATGTGGAAAAGATGGTCAGTATCCCCCTCCGGTTAGTTAACGGTGACTTGGTTAAATTGGATTTTATAATCTATAATAAAAAAAATAAAAAACTATTATTTTATAGTATTTGTTTTTGGTAGAAATTTTAACTTTGAGATTAGTAATTTAAGAATTGTTTTTATATTATAAATTGTGGTAATTACTTTTCCATTGATAAAAATGGTCAGAAACTGTCAGTTGTTTGTTAACTAGGTTATTTTAAAGTCTTAGCAGCAATTTGGTTACAATTTAATTATGATTTCATAATTAAATATGAGATTATTTTATATTTACTTTTGGTAAAAATATTAACTATAAAATTAGTAATTTTAGAATTGTTTTATGTTATAATTGTGGTAATTACTTTACTATTAGAAGCGACCAGACGCAGACAGCTGTCTGTTGATAAACCGACATCTGGCGAGGTTATTTCAAAGTCTTAGCGGTGGTTTGGTTACAATTTTATTATAATCTCATAATAAAACATGGGATTATTTCTTATTTACTTTTAGTGGAAATATAACAATTTTAGAATTGTTTTAGATTATAATTGTGGTAATTACTTTAGTATTAGAAGCGACCAGACACAGACAGTTGTCTGTCGACACACCTGCATCCGACAATGTTATTTCAAACCCTTAGCAATCGTTTCTCTACAATTGAATTATAATCTCATAATAAAATGTGAGATTGTTTCATATTTAGTTTTAGTAGAAATACTAACTTTAAGATTAGTAATTTTAGAATTGTTTTATATAATTAGCAATTTAAAATATTTTAAAGACATACAAAAAGTTTGGGTGACTTTTGAAATTCTATCACTGTCATGTAGTTGGAATATAGGAAGTACCATATGTTATTTAAAATGATAAAGTACTATAAATCACAATAATTAATAACATATAAATTTAAAAACCGTATAAAAAAATTAATTGATCAAAATTCTATCAGTGACACATAAATTGAAACATAGATAGTAACATATATTATTTCAAAATTATATAAAATGTACTACAACTCACATGATTAACAACTTAAAAAATCTAAAAATCATATTAAAAATTTGATTGACTCTCCAAATTTATTTGGGTTACATAAATTGGTACAACTAAATAACATATATTGAGTATGTGCTAGCGTGAGTTGTTGTATCTAGTATTTCTATATCATAATACTCCATTTGTCCAATAATAGTTGTCACTTTTCATTTTTTGAGACTTAATTTGATTAATTTTTAAACTAATATTAGATTAAATCAATTTACAATTATTATTTTTTAAAATATACAAAAAATTATTATAATCTGTAATTTTTCTCGTATCATTATAATGAAAAATATTTTAAAAATTAATCAAAATTCAAGTAGCCTGACTCTGAAAAATGCAACACAACAGATATTTTGAGACAAAATGAGTATCATATTTCAACGTAATAACAATCCTGGTACAAAATAATAGATAACATTCTTGTCTTTCAAATATCTTCCTCAAAGCTTTTTCAAGACATGCAAGGTTAAAATTGAAAAAAAATATTTGGTTTAAATTAAATACAAGGTATATATTATATCCTCTATATCTCATTTTTAGTCCATTGAATCAAACATTTACCAATAAAAATTTATTTATTTAATAATTGTATCATGATTGAACCTAAAAAACATGAAATCACTACTAAAAACAACCTCAATAGGGGAAAACAACTTGTTAATTTTTTTTGTTCTTTAAACAAATTTGATCTCTAGAAATCGGTTTTTTGCCAAAAACTTGAAAAATGCTAACCACCTCCAGAGGTAAAGGATAGTGTTAGATTTTGCATTTAGATACTTCACATATCATACCATATAGAGCCTCAAACGAAGCCATTTGAATGTAGATATTCAATTGTCATAGCCGCATCAAGCATTACAGTGACTCTTTGAAAAAGGTTCAAGTGGCAATATTCTTTGTACAGTCAATTCTCAAGACTTCCATTGAGCATAAATTGCGAGACAAAGTTATATAGTCATTAGAACAAGTAGTAATCATCGGAACAAGATTTTTGTGTCTAACATTTCTCATGTCGATCACATATTCAATATCAAACCTCTCGCATACTTGCTTATTTTCCAAATCTAGAACCTTTATGGCCACTAGATAATGTGCCTTTGTTCACAGAGTCAGAGTCTCTCTCACCAATTAAATTGAATTCATCAAAATTATTTGGGGGAAAATACATAAGTACCCCCAGCCTATGCCTAAAATCTCTGAGACATACCTAACCTTTACTAAGGTCCTATTACCTCCCGAACTTATTTTATATATAATTTTTTACCCCTTTTCGGCCTACGTGGCACTATCCTTGAAAAAATTGTCAACACGCGCTAGCCCACAAGATAGTGCC
>JAJOOO010013058.1:0-22119 GCA_029582685.1 Solanum piurae
AATAATTGCAAAACTCCGAATGCACGTTCAACATCCTTTCGACATGATTCTTGTTTCATCGCGAATTAATTATTATGTTATGTATTGTATTTTATCTTGTATGTAAATTATTATGTTATGTGTTGTATTGTTATCTTGTATTTAAATTAAATTTTTCATCTTACCATTTTAATTTTGTGTATTCTTTATAATGAAAATTAATAATAAAATGAAATTTTGTTAGTGATGAAAATTATAAAAAATATAAAGATACTATTAATTTGAAATTAAAGTAGTATATATTAAATAATATATTTTTTAAAATATTATATTACATTTATAAAGAATTATGAATATTAGATATTTATTAAATGAAATTATATGTAAAATAATATGTTAATTAGAAAGTAATGAAAATAATAATAAAGATTTGAAAAAGTGAAATAGAGAGTGTGAATAGTAGTTCTCCAAATTTGGAGAACTACTATTCAACTCTCTAAATTTAAAGAATAGAGAGTGATTTGGAGGTGGGTTGGAGTGCCCATTCTCTATTTTACTCTCCAAATATAGAGAATGGAGAGTAAAATACAGATGGATTGGAGATGGTCTAAGTTGTTAGAGGGAACACACTTTTATTTACTCAACTATGTCTTCAATAATGCCTAACAAAGTCGACCGGAGAGAGTAAGTACTTGATTGTCAGATGCACCAAATTAGACATAACCTTTTACTTTTATCATGATATTACAACGGATGACCAAACCAGCCAAAATTAGTTGCTTCAATGACTTCAGAGGAATGAACAAGAAGACTACACTTACTACAAGACTCCAAAAGTGGAAGCACCTAAAATAAATGTCAAACCACGGTTCAGATCTTCATGCTATTCCTCAGCACTGACTAATAGTCCGTACAACCAAAAGGGACTCGGTTTTTTCAATCTAATAAGCATGTCTTACAGCCAAAATACAAAGATCCAACATCACTAACATGCTAGAGCCCAAAGCCCCAACTTTAACCTCAATCCCTAAATGGTTGCTCATTGAACTGGTTGAAATGAAGAGATACAACATTCATATCTGTCCATGAAACTGAACTACAAGAGTAGCACTGGTAAAGCAAAACTCTCTGGGATTTGTTACAGTCTTACAAGTGCGGAAAAGCCACTAAATGATTCATCTAATATCCCCATTAAAGCTAAATGTGATTGCAATGTTTCAAAATCTTTAATTGTCATTTTTTATGGGAAAGTTCAGGTTCCTTTTCCAATAAGCCCTTCATGAGAAATAGTAAAATCCACCATCATCAGCAGTGGCAATTCTAACAAAGGATTCAAAATGAAAAACACCTAATCTAGTATTTTTGAGCCACTTTTACCACCACACTAAATGTTATTTCTAAGAGATTAACTTTTTTTATCATATAATATATATATATATACGCACACAAGTAATTTGCTTTTACTCTACTACACATTGCAACTTTCGGATGAAAGGGATTCAATTCCTTACATGTGGCCACCACTGATCAGCAGTTGATAAAATAGTTTAAACACATAAAGGTACAACACATCTCAGCACAAGATAGCAACAAGGAGAAAAACTCCCTGCAATTAACAGGGATGGAAATCAAAAGGGGCACAACAACAACATACCCAGTGAAATCCCACAAGTGGGATCTGGGGAGCGTAGAGTGTACGCAGACCTTACCCCTACCTCATGGAGGTAGAGAGGCTGTTTTCAAGAGAAAATCAAAAAGCTCAAGAAATTACAGAAGACCTTCTCTTCTTGCCGAGTTTCTCTTTTTTGCTTATATTTTCTCTATTTTAAGAACATGAACTATGTTTCACATTCTTTGTACTATTGAAGAACCAAATTACAGCTAATAAATCGATTTTTATGCTTAAGTTAGTATCTTTTTAAAGGAAGAAGTGTATTTTATGAATACGCATCCAGAAGATGCTGAATAAAGTACATCCTGACCAAGAGCCTTCAAAGCTCCTGTACATATGGCTTTTATGCTAAAGTTAGTTACATCATTATTATTACAACAAAGAAAAATATGCTAGAAACTTTTGACATTTTTATGTTTTCAGTTATTCAACTTTAGTGTTTGCTTGCTATCTACTGTATAACATCTGCCAATTGCATCAATACTTAGCAGTATAGAATAACAGACAGCTAATTTAGACAATTCTATTCACCTTCTTATGATGGAACTAAGGTACCATGAATGAGCAAGAATAATCTAACATAAACTCAGGACCATACCATCTCAAACTCAAAGGGTAGCCCGTAGCAGCTCCATAAAAGGCTCTGAAAAATACTAATGCTATTTCTAAAATTTCAGAATATTTAAGAAAACTGTAACGGTACAATGAAAGCTTCATTTACCGTAACCAAAAAATCCACTACTGCATAATCATGACTCATCTCTAGACACCATAAGACATGTTGCACATTCACCAATTGTAGATACAAACAAAACTATGACTATCACAGCATTGTGACCTCAAACAACCACAAGAAATATAAATGCCTCATCTAAAAGGTAGGGGAGAGGGCAAAATGGTATGGGGAACTTCCAGATCATCCTAAACCAAAAGAAGAAAACTAACTTGCTAACTGCAAGAAATTCAGTCTCTTGAAAAGGAAATTGTCTACTTGAAGAAGAAAACAAGATTTGGGAGGAAAGAGAAAAGAAGAAAACAAACTAGAAGAATTGCATATCAGTCAATTTCTCGAGCTTCAATAATTTTCTATTTTCTGTTTTCCATCCAACAACACATCTCCATTGCAATTTATGAAACATTTTAGATAGTATGGCTTCCTATCCAATGTCAATATTTGCTATGCCTGTGCAATTGAAAGAAAGATGAACTCTATGAGGAATAAGTTCTTATGGGATGGAAATAGTAGCAACAAAAAGTTTCACTTAGTTTGATGGCAAGTGGTCACTAGTGGAAAAGAAGGGGGTGGATTGGGAATTAGAAACTTGAGATTGCACAATAAAAGCATGTTGTTTAAGTGGCTTTGGAGATTTATCAGGAACGAAGGGGTAGTCATCAAAATAATTGAACCGATCTATGGTAGCAGACAAGGCTGGAATCCCCCTTCACATATTCATACACTAGAGGGGGAGTATGGAAAGGGATTTGTAAATTGTGGGCCGAGTTTCAATAATTCACCAAATTGGATGTGGGGAATGGATCAAAAATTAGATTTTGGACTGACTTATGAATTGGTGATGAGTGCTTGAAACAAAGATATCCTCTTTTTTTCAGTTGTTGCAATAACAAAGAAGGAATTGTGGCTGATTTTTGTTCCTACATGGGATGGCAGATGAATTTTAGAAGGAATTGGAATGATTGGGAAATTGAGGACTTTAGTCAATTTCTCCTTTAACTGGATCATACCCACATTGATCAGAGTAAGGGGGATTCACTAGTATGGATAGCTAGTAATGATGGACCCTTTTCATTAAAAAAGTGATATAGCCTTCTAATGAAGCAAACAAGATGTTGGGATACTAGTTGGCCATGGAAATGGATTTGGAGAACTAAAGCTCCTATAAAGTATAAAGGTAGCTTGTTTTGGTTGGATTGCAGCATGAGCTTGCCTTACCCAGGATAATCTTCAGAAAAATGGTAATAGATGTTACTTATGTGAAGAAGAGTTGGAGACTGTGAATCACCTACTTATGCATTGCAGAATAGCTAGACAATGTTGGGAATTTTTCTTCAGTATTTGTGGGATCTCTTGGATCATGCCTCAGAGTGTGAAGGAATTATTGGAGAGTTGGCAGCACCAGAGAACATATAAAGCTTTGAAGCAAATCTGGAGAACTATACCTTTGTGCATATTCTGGACTATCTGGCTAGAAAGAAATAAAGCTTGTTTTGATGGGCAAAAAGATCATATTTCTAGACTTAAAAACATGTGTTTACATAATTTGTTTTGTTGGTGTAAAAGTAGTTTCCTTGAAATATATATATTATATGGAGTTTCTGGAGTTGCTAGGGAGATGTTGTAATTGACTGTATGGATGTTCCCAGCAGTCTTTTGAAACTTTTGGTTCTGGTACATTCTTGGTACTAAGTTAACAAACCTAACCTTATCAAAAAAAAAAAATTAGGAAACATAAACATAATGTACACAAAGCATACATAAAAACCAACATCGCCTACAAAGATAAGAGATTAGTGTTGTTCTATAATGCATATCATACATGCAAGTACTTCGATACTTAATAAATAGAAGAAGTATATCTAGACATAGCTTACACATACCTGAAAATGAAAGCTAGTCAAACATTGAGCAATTCGACGAAACAACGGCACCATACACCTTTGGAAATCTGGTGGTTGAGTAGCTTCCAAGATTTCCTCCAACTCACCAAGGAACATGACCTCTTTTGAGCTATTTGTTACTGGCCAATACTTTAACAATCCCCTAATAACTGTATCAGCAAGCTTGCAGTCTTTCTCCACAAACTGTGTCATACAATAAGTTAACTGTTGATGGTACATGGCTAAGCATTTGGGTTTATGCAAGGGAATCAATGTCCGTACAAGAAAAAGCTTGTGTTCTTCTTTTAGTGGCAAAGCAAACCCATTGATTATGCTGCCAAGAATTTCCAGAAGCTCCGCAATCCCATTATGTTTTTCAGTCTCAAAAACGAAACGATAAAATATGTTATTAATAGCCTTCCTGATGTAAGGCCGGTGTACCATAAACTTCCCATAGACACGATGCAGTATTATTTTCAAGTACTCCCTCTCCCTAGGATCCTCAGAGTCAAAAAGATCAAGCAATCTGAGTACAAAGGAATGATCTATATATCTTTTGGCAACTTTTGCATCAGTTTCAGGTGATGCAACAAACCTCAGAAGGAACTCATACACAATTTGCAAATGTGGCCATGAAGGATCCATCGCAGGTTCATCCTCTTCCACATCAAAGGCCAACGTCTTGTTTTCTCGAGGCTGGGGCATGAGTTCCCTAAACAAATTAGTCGACACCATCTTTACTACTGCTTGCATCACCACTTCTGTAAATTTCACATTTGCAGACGTGACATACTCCACAAGCTCCAATAACGTCTGTCGCTTGATCTCCTTTTCTTTAAGGTTCTTTGTAGGATCAGTAAAATCAAACAAAACACAACACATATTAAGCTTCCTAATAAACAAGTTGTGTTTCTCAGCATTGGGAACATCCCTAAAACTAGGCAATGCATCGTAAGAAGCTGCAACGAGATTCCCATTAAGCTTTAAACTCCCATCTCGAACAAATTTATCCCCCGTTGAAGCTGAAACAGAATAAGGAGCTGAAATAACAGTATTAGCTGATACCCCAACCTTTTTACTTCCTCCATCACTTTTCTTTGAACTAGTTGAACCAGCCGTTTTCGACTGCTTCTTCTTACCAAATATCTGCTTGATCATATTTCTCTTTAACCACCCACTTTACACAAACAACTAAATATATATATCTATATATTCAGCAGTAAGAACAAGTAAAACTTAATAAAGTCATCAAACTAAAATCAAGACTTCCTCCTAAGCTAAAACCCACATGCCAGAAACTCAGAATTCAACAAAATGATGCATTAAAACAACCCCTTTTTTTCAACAGAAATTCCAACTCAGATCAAGAATCAACCAATACCTGAATCAAACCCATGTGTAAAGTTTGAACCTTTTTGACTTGAAACTTAAAACCCAGATGTGCAAAGATAAATTATATCAAAGAAACCCCACCTTTTTCAACTTTCTTCTTCCACTACCAAAATGGGGTTTACAAATAAAGTATATTCCCACACGCTCTCTTCACTTTACCCCAAAACAAAGTTCAAATTTTTAATGGAAAAATTGAAATATAATTGCTCTTTCTTTCTTTATACTTACAGAGGAAGATGGAATTTGGCGAATCAATTTTGGGGTTCTTGATTTTTGTTGTTGTTTGTTGACTGAGTAAATATTGTTCTTGCATTTGTATGATATTCTGACTCGGACCAAAAGACCAAAGGCCCAGTCTAATCTTCTTAATTCATTCTACTTTCTTAATTGGTAGAAGTTTGGTATAAGTCAAATGCCCAAACCAGACGGAAAGCAACTAATAATATTCAAATGTTTTAAATATTTGCTAGTAGTATTATTTAATATTTAAAAAATATAAGACACTTTGATTTTATCATTCACAAGAAAAATTTAGAAACAAATTGCAATCTAATGGATTTATTTTAATTACCTAAAAGGTTTGTAACGATCCGATTCGTCGTTATTCAAAGACAACTCGTGTGGAGTCCCAATTTTTTTTAAATAAGTTACCAAATTTAAAATTGAATACACGACGATTTTGATAGAAATTTGAATTGATTTGAGCTGATGTCATTCCGCCATAGCAGAAAGCCTCTCACTATGGCGACGCCGCTGCTATAGCGCAGCTGGCAAAATCAAATCCTAGATAAAAACGATGTTTTTTTTTATTTTTCCTCACACTTTTCAAGTAGAAAACATGCAAAGGTTACTCCAATAATTCTACTAAGTCACCCTTAGTTTGGGAACCATAGAGGGAAGAGATTTCAACGCCAAAAAGAGTTAAAAATCCAGGGATCTCCGGTCTACATTAGTCTAAATTCTCCCCCACTGAGTCAAAAGCATGTGTTTAGCGTTCTTTAGCAAGTGTTTGGCGTCCAAATAGACTAGGTTTTCTTACTGAGTAGTTAGACAAGTCTCATATTTCATAATATTCTTGTAGACTGACGAGAGATTTCATGGCTAGGCTTTTGGACACAGAGTCTAAATGATTGAATATGTGGTTAGTTGTGGTTTAGGCCAATGATAGACTGACTAACTATGATTGGTTGTATGATATGCTTAGGTGTTATACTGGGGAAGATAATCGTGGTGATTGTATTATGCTTAGGAATATTTGGATGAAATCTTTTGTGTAGGTGATTTTTGTTTGTTTCCAAGTTATGTAATGTTGCATGTTAACTGCCTTGTAGTATTATTTATGCAATGCATGTAGGAAAGAGTAAAAGGCTAATGTGAAATGACATCATGTTGATAATCTCATGCGATGAACCTTATAGATGAAAACACATAATCAAGTTATACATGAAGAAGAATGAAAATTATAATGAAAATCATATATTTCATAAGAACCCTGACTTCTAGAAATCATTAACTGAAGAATTATGTTTACTTTGAGGCTCAATGAGTGAAAGGATACTCATTTATGAAATCTCATATATCGGAATGAAAAACCTTAGTTTAAACCCTTGAACTGGAGCTTGAAGGTGAAAAACTCTAGTTTCGTGAGGGTAGGGGTTTTAATTGACAAATTTCCCCTTAATTACACTTAAAATATGTCAAACGATATAATCTAGGAGTTAAAAGAGTGGAAAAATACCACAACAGCTCTGAAAAAAAACAAGTAATGGCCATCTAAGGTCCGTGAATTGATCTACAAGTTGTAGATCCCTTAAATAGAAATCAGGCTAAATATTGAATTTTTGAGGTTCCATTTACGAGATCAATCTACAGTCCTTGGTTCCATTTATGAAACATAAATTTAGTCTGTGAAAATCAGGCTAAAATTAGGTTTTAGGACTTTATTTTACGAGCTTAATCTACGGTCTGTAAAGCAACTCATGATTCGTATACTAGACCCGTAAAACTAAGGCTAAGATCCATGTTTCTAAAGTTGATCTATAAGCGTCATATATTGTCCGTGATTCCATTTAGGAGCCATAAATTCTACCCGTAAACCCCAAATTTTAAAATTGTCAATCATTTAACTCTCATGATTTGATCGACTTAGAACTTCTGAGTTATTACATGGCCTTAACGGGATATGCACTCTTTAATAATATGTTCACAAAATCTTCTAGATAAAAAGGCATAAGTATGTTTATAAAGAAGCCAGTTTTTCAATCATCTTATATAGCATATTATTTTGAAACTTGCTTTCTAATTAGATCCTCGAGATAATGCTAACCATAAAAATATTTACCAATGACTAAGTATTGTAAATCTTTTATGATGTTCATTCGTGATACTCTTTGGATGTAGTCCACTTCATAAACTAGTACAATATCAATGAAATTGATCTGCTTAATGGGATTATATTAATATTATATTTTGGCTGAAGTCATCGGTGGCCTCCTAAACTTGGCACAATCTTTCACTTAGACACCTCAACTGAAGGATTTTCATTTTAAACACCTAACGTAGGGTCCCGATGTGTCACTTTAACACTTTTTGCACAGACTTATGTAGACCATAGGCGCGTGCAACATAACCCGTTCTACGTGGATTAACTGACCAATTATATGATGCCAACTCTTAAACCTCTTTACACGTCATTTTTATTCAAAGTAAAAGACAAATTAAAGAAGGTAATGTTGTATTTTGTTAGTCTTTCAACTTCCTTCATACGATTTTGTTTCTTCCCCGATGAAAACTCTAGGTAAATGTCACTTCACATATATTGCTTTGTTTTTCCTTTAATTCGTTGTTAGTAATAACCATTGTTGTATTTTATGTCGCTATTTTTCAGGTTTAAGGTTGTATTGATGAGGTATCGGGTTGTGCGACGTTGGAGAAATTGAAGAAGGTGTATTTTATTTTCTTGAAAAATGTGTATTTTATTGTTGATTCCGCTTTATTTTCATTTTTAATCTAGGTTTTGACCTACTAGTGCTGATAAAGTAATGGGCTTTTTGGGTGTTTCCTTTTGTTGGGGGTCTCCTTGTCGAGATATGGACATCTATATTTTAACTTGTTTTCATCATGGGGGTGTGTTGTTGCAAACCCTAACCCTACTTACCAACGAGAAGTAGATGTATTTGGTGTCGGCATAGATAAAGATCATTTTAGTCTTGTCGAGTTTCTTTCCTACACTAAAGACCTTGGGTATACAAATGTGAAGGGATTTTACTGTGAAGATAACAATGAACTAGTTCAAGTTACTTCTGATATTCAATTGTTAGAATTTGAGAAAGACTTGGTAGATGTTGATGAGTTTCATGTGTATGTGGTCCATGAAGTTGATAAGTTGGAAAAATTGCCTGCTCCAACTGGTCTTTTACCATGGTCTGATCCTGTTGATGAATCTGTGGGTATAAATACTGAGGGAACTGTGAAGAATGATTCAGATTTAAATGGAATTGATACAGAATTGCCCGGAGGTAATACAAATCAGAATGAAGCTGAATCAGATTTGCGTAGTAATGACACAGGTGTAGATGTTATTCCAGATGAAGATGATTTAGATGTTGATGAAGAATTGAGATCCCTTAGGGCTGAAAAGAGAAACAAAAGAAATCCTAATCTTAAGAAGAAAAGAGATAGGAAGAAGAAAACAATAACTGAAGAAGTACCAATAGGTGAGGTTGGTGTGGACAGAGGCTTTGAAGATATTGGAATAAATAAGAAGGATAGATATGTTAGCAGATTGGGAGGATATGAGAAGTATATTGATAGCTCAGAATGTGATAGTGATGATAGCACTGATATGCTAGATGCAGAATTTGTTGGAGGTGTTGATCTACCATGCAGAAGAAAGAGCAAAAAGGTCAGGTATGATGAATGTACTGTTGTTATTTTTGAACTTGGAATGATTTTTTAGAATGCTAAGGAATTTAGAAAGGCTTTGGCAAAATATGTTGTTGAAAAAAATTATCATATTAAGTTAAGGCCTAATGAAGCTCATAGAGTGAGAGCTAAATGTAAATTCAAAGAAAATACAAATGCATGTGATATGGTGCTATTGATAGGGATTCTCGTAACTTTATGATTAAGAATTATCATCGTATACACAAGTGTTTACCATCAAATAAGAACAAAATGTGTACAACTAAGTTCCTAGCAAGTAGATTCAGAGGTGGGTTTGGGGCGCTCTAGCAGGCGCATTGCGCCAGGCCCCAACCCAGAAAATTCAACAAGTTTCCTTGCTCGTTTTCTCACCCTATTTCGCCTAGAATTGAACGGTTTCTTCTCCAATCACTTGGATTCGATTACTTAACTTAATTACACTCTAATCTACTAAAAACAACACTCAAGTTACTCAATTGCATCTCAAGAAATCATCAAACAATCCAACAGAACAAGATTTCGAATGAACCTCAAGAACACCTATCAAGAACTCATCAAGAACTCTAATCTTTCAGCTTCCAGAATGAAATTTTGCGCTAAAAATAACATGTTTGGCATGTGGGTGAACTAACCCAACACTATGGAAGCTTACATACCTCTTAGGGATTAAACCCATGGTGAAAATCCACTACAACACGCAAGAATCTCGATGAACGCTTGATCCTCTCCTCTTTTCTCCTCTTTTCTCTTCTTTTCTCTTCTTGAACTCTCAACTAAAACCCTAGGTGTATTTTAGAATTATATAACTGAACCTAATAGGATTATACCCCTAAAACCTTATTAAAAATGAATTAAATCTGATTTGGTAAGGAAAAGACCAAACTACCCCTTACTATTTCCGGCTAACTTTCCTTAACTGGACAACCTAACTTCACAAGGTCATATCTCACTCATCCAATCTCGAAACTGAGAAAACTCGGTGGCGTTGAAAAGATAATTCAAAGGTATTTCCTACGGTAACTGGTAGAACACATAACTCATCCTGAGCTAGGAGTTATGGCCGTTTGAAGTCTACCCAAAACTCATACTTAAGCATAACTTGCAAAATTTCAGAATTTGCTATTTCCAATTTAATTCTTTTTGAAACTCAAGGTGCTACATCTAGTGAACTTAACACTTAAGAAATTTTAATTCCTCTGTAAAATCCTACTCACAACGAAGGATGGTTCGAGTCTTAGTTTGTTGAATTTTCTGGGGTGTTACACCATTACACCATTACACCAGTTTTGTTTTTGAAACGGATGTATCTTCTCCTTTGAAACGTATTTTGCATTACATTTAGTTAATAAAGTTAGAATAATTAACTCAACAATAGAATTAACGCAACAATCCCCCACTAATGCAAAGACAAAGGGTAAGAATAAATTTTGGACAAATGGAAGGAACATGTACTTAAGTGTCAATATCTTTCGATTTGAATTGACACGTAGTGATATGAGGCAACAACTTATTATCCACAAAGTGAAGTACTCTTGAACTGAGCAGATATAAATTGAGACCCCCATAACACATACCATATCCTTAAATTTAAGCAACCTCCGCGATACAAAGTGATTTTATGGTCATGCACACACACCTTGGGTCTTATGAGTGCTCTAGAAAGACGACCCAAGTCTTTCATAAAAGGAGACCACACCTTTACACTCACGTAGGTGATTCCATAAAGTCTATCTCAAATAGACCACCTTACGGCTATAGAATCATTAAGAGCAAAATAAGCTCAACCTTATAAAACACTGCCTCACGCCATATGGATAGAAAATATGGTGTATATTGAGGCCTAACAGGTCCACCACATTACCTCAATCAATGGGCTTTAGCCCCATCCCCCTCAACGTTTCAATGATTATTTTCCTTGTCAAGCCCTTGGTCATAGGATCCGCCAAATTTCTTTCGGACCTTACATATTCAAGGAAATAACACCTAATTTCAACAACTGTTTATCCGCACCATGTCTGATGCGAATGTCTCTTTTTTCCATTGTACACACTATTTTGGCAATTCCAATTGTTGCTTGTGAGTCACAATGAAGAGAAACTGGTGAAGCTTGTCTTCCCCACAATGGCACATCCGCCGAAAGATTTCTCAGCCACTCAGCTTCTTGCCCTGCCAACTCAAGAGCAATGAATTCTAATTCCATGGTAGAACGTGCTATACAAGTCTGTTTGGAAGACTTTCACGAAATAGCACTTGCACCCAAAGTAAACACATAGACACTGGTGGAGCTAACTTCATTATTATCAGTTACCCAGTTTGCATCACAAAAACCTTCTAAAACAGCAGGAAATTTATTAAAATGCAAACACCAATTCATAGTACCTCTCAAATACCTTAGCAAGCGATGAAGAGCATTACAGTGTTCACTACTGGGATTATGAGTATATCTACTCAATCTACTAACAACATAAGCTATATCAGGCAGAGTATAGCTCATGAGAAACATTACACTCCCAATTACTTTAGCATATTCAGTTTGAGAAACACTAGATTCTTTATTCTTCCTCAAGTGTATGCTAGGATCATAAGGAGTTCTCTGAAACTACATCAAAACAATAAAAAAAATTCAACATTTTTTCAATGTAATGAGACTGACACAAAGAGAAGCCATTAGCAGTTCTTTTGATTTTAACTCCCAAAATTACATCTGCTTCACCAAGGTCTTTCATTTCAAATTTAGAAGACAAAAAGTTCTTGGTCTCATTAATAACATTCACATTAGGACCAAATATTAGCATGTCATCTACATATAAACATATAATGACACAATCTGAACCTATCATCTTAGAATAAACACAGGTATCAGATGAATTCACAACAAAGTCATTATCCACTAATGTGATATTAAATTTTTTATATCATTGCTTAGGTGCTTGTTTTAGTCCATACAAGGACTTCCTCAATTTGCATACTTTATCCTCTTGTCCTGGAACCACAAACCCCTCAGGTTGAGTCATATAGATCTCTTCCTCTAAATCACCATTTAGAAATGTTGTTTTGACATCCATTTGATGTACCACTAAATCATGAATAGCGGCTAAAGCAATAAGAGTCCTAATGGTCGCTATTTTAGTCACATGAGAATATGTATCAAAGTAATCAATACCTTTTTTTTGGTTAAAATCCCTAATCACAAGTCTAGCCTTATATTTATCAATTGTACCATCATGTCTCAATTTCTTCTTAAATATCCACTTGCTACTTATGGATTTACAACTTTTAGGCAAATCATACAAGTTTCAAGTGTGATTAGAAACTATAGAGTCTAATTCACTTTTAATAGCTTCTTTCCAAAATATAACATCTATTGATCTCATTGCTTCATTATATGTTTCAGGGTCTTCTTCTATTAAATAGATAGACACTAATTCATCATTTAAAATATTAATATCAAAATTTTCAGTTAAGAAAGTAGTGATAAAATCAGGACCAAAATTAGTCTCAACTCTACGTCTTTTACTCCTTCTAAGTTCATTTTCATGCTCATTAGAAATAACATTCGAAGAAGGCACAACATGAGAATTAACTGACATAGATGTAGAAGCATTATTTTGCACATCACTTGACACATTAATTTTTAAAGGAAAAATATACTCAAAAAATTCTGCATCTCTAGATTCACAAATAAAGTGATCATTGAGAGACATAAATCTATATGCAGCACTATTTTGAGAATAACCAATAAAGACAGTATCAGAAGTCTTAGAACCAATATTTACTCGTTTAATATCAGGTAGACTAACCTTAGCCAAACACCCCCACACTTTCAGAAATTTCAATTTAGGAGCAAACCCTTTTCACAACTCATATGAGGTCTTGTCTAACTTCTTATGAAGGACTCTATTAAGAATATTGCATGCAGACAAGACTGCTTCTCCCCACATATTTTCAGATAGACCAGAGCTTAAAAGCATAGAATTCATCATTTCTTAAAGGGTTCTATTTTTCCGTTCATCTACACCATTTTGTTGGGGAGTATAGGGAGCACTAACCTCATGTATAATACCATTTTTCTCACAAAAATATTCTAGAGTTTTAGTACTATATTCACCGCCCCTATCAGATCTGAATCTCTTGATTTTTCTGTCTGTGTGATTTTCCACTTCTGCTTTGAATTTCAAAAACATGCTTTCAGCCTCATCTTTAGACTTAATAAGATATACCTTAGTGTATCTAGAAAAGTCATCAACAAAAGTAATGTAATACTTTTTTCCACCTCTACTAACAGTGTTCTTGAAATCTGCTAAATCTGAATGTATTAGTTCAAGTAATTCGGTCTTTCTACTAATAACATATTTGAAAGGTTTCTTTGCATGCTTTGCTTCTACACACACAGGACATTTAGAAAATTCATCAGTTTTTATCATAGGAATTAATTCCATTTTTCTAAGTCTTTTAATAGAAGCAATATTAACATGGCCTAGTCTACCATGCCACAAATTAATAGACTCAACAATATAAGCAGAATTTGAAATACTTGCATTATTGACAATCTCTTGAACAATGTTCAATACAAATAATCCTCCACTAAGATATCCTTTCCCAACAAAGTCTCCTCCACGAGAAATAATTATTTTATCAGCTTCAAAAACAAGTTTAAGGCCTACTTTTGTTGAGAAGTGCTCCCGGAAACTAAGTTTCTACGAAGGGAGGGAACATACAAAACATTGTTCAAGGATAATGCCTTTCCAGAAATTAATTTAAGAAAAACTTTTCCTTTACCCATTACTACAACAGTAGTGGAGTTACCCATATATACGTACTCTCCATCAATGGACTCCTCAATTGGCACAGAAATGCCTTGAGGCGCCTGTGTCTAGAACCAGTCAATTTTGTTAGCCACTAGATTTGCCTCAACGACTACAGCAGCAATCACTTCATTACCCTCAACAAGATTAGCTTGGACATAACTTTGTCCTTCCTGCTTTGAGTCCTGCCCTTTTCTTTGATTGCACTAGACAGCTCTATGACCAATTTTTCAACAAACAAAACAAGGACCCTTAAATTTTTGAATTTGGCTCTCCGACTTGTTGAATTGATTTTTCTTCTTCATATGCTCCTTTTTTGAGACTTTCTTCTGTTTGCCTTTGAACCTGTCTTTCACAACAGTACCAGAAGATTCAACAAGATTAGCTTTAGAAGAATTAAGAGAAAGTTCTTCCATCTTATCTTTGAGACGGTTAGCCTCTTCAGTCCTCATATGACTAATAAGTTCTTGGAGAGTTAAATTCTTTTTCTTATGTTTTAATTGATTTCTATAATCACTCCAAGATGGTGGGAATTTTTCAAGCAGAACATTAGCCTGAAATATCTCACACATCTTCATGTCCTCGTTGAGAACATCAGCAGTCAAGTTCTCATATTCATGAACTTGTTCCATTATTGGCTTATTATCAACCATTTGGAATTTAATCCACTGACCGACAACATATTTTTTCTTTCCTGCATCATCAGCACCATATTTCTTTTCCAAACTATCCCATATTTTTTTGACAAATTTATAGGTTAAAAATAAATCAAATAAAGGATTAATCATATGATTTAGCAAATGTCCTCTCACAATTTTGTTATCCTTTTCAAACATCGTTTTAACAACATCATAGAAGGTTCTTTAAATAAAACATAATCGACTTCTAATTGTTCAAAGAAAATTAAAAGTTTTTGTGACCATCGTTTAAAATTATTTTCATCCAAAGGCTCAAGCTTTGACAAATCAGAAAAAGTTTTGTTCAAAGAAATAGCCATTTATCAATATTGTATGTTAGAACATCACTTTCAAATTGTTGGAAAAAATACTACAATATTGATATTAGATTGGAATTATAAAGTAATAAATAATTTATCACAAACACTGTGTTGTGGCAAGCCACTGCCTTGAAAGCGATTTCGACTCGACTCCGGTGCAAATCGTTGTAGCCGGTCGCTCCCCAAGGTTCCACAGTTACTCTCAAACACATGCACTCATGGCTGAAAGTTTGGAGGTCGCCAAAATCAATTGCCCAAAAAATATTCTAAGAATAAGATAAAAAGAAAAGAGGAAAATGTTTTTCTCTTCTTTTTGTTTGTGTTGGTAGTGGTGTGTCTTTTATTCACCAAAGTCACATCTTATATAGGATTGCAAGAGAAGGAGTTGAAAGTAGGAGAGTTTAATTTTTAGAAACGTATTGTCAAGGTTAATGACATTAAAGGCCATTACACCACTTTTGTTTTTGGAACGGATGTATCTTCCCCTTTGAAACGTATTTTGCATTTGTCCCTTTGCATTACATTTAGTTAATAAAGTTAGAATAATTAACTCAACAATAGAATTAATTCAACAATAACAGTCAAATATATTAAATTTTATTGATCATATTTAAATTCATCTCATATCATTATTAATGCATATAAATGTGAATATATCGGTAAAAATAAATTTATTGTAATTTTTAATGCATATGATATAATATCTTTGTAAAAATAAAATTAGTCAATGATTTTCAGTTTGACGTTCTTCTTAAAAAACCCTCATAAATTTGTGTGGCATGATATGGTTCTCACACCATTTTTTCTTCTTTTACTACTCCTTAATTAACATATTATTATTCAGATCGTATGAGCTTAATTACTCCTAGTTAACCTTAGCCGATCTCACATCTTCGTATCCTTACACTTGAAAATATAGAGAAATTATTTTCGATAAAACGATTAAAAGAGACAGTAACAACAAGTAGAAACAATAACAAGATCATATATCATAAATTTGTATAGATTCATATATAGTCTAGAGACGAATGGCTACAACAATAATAACAGTAAAATATTGTTGTGACAAACTAGCCTGTTCATCTTCTTCGTATATTGATTTATGTACAAAGCCATAATCACATGAACGCACATCACCGATCGATTCAGTCATAAAATAAATTACTTATCCATATTTTTTAACACCATAATACCCGATCGCAATTTCTCTACTATATTCTACATATGTATAAAACGACGAACACAAAGTGTATAGTTCTTTCAATGTTGCGTTCGTCGTTTTATCAAGGAGAGAATTCACCATAGTTGACGTTGATTTGATGAGGTCCGTAGTCATGTTGAGCGCGATCGTGCCTAGGGTTTCAAGATCAGTGGTTTTGGAATGAGGGTCTAATCGTAAGAGTTTCTCACACAAGGAAGGAACAGGCGTCTTGATGCAAACATCAGTAACTAAATCTCCCTTCACAAGTGTAGATGTGAAGAGGATGGAGAGAAGAGCATATGAAAAAAATGAGGTAAGAGTCAAAGGAGTAGCCATTTAATTACTTTGCTCACAAAATTGTAATCAAAGGTTACAATGGAGCTACCCCTCTTTATATAGGAGAAACATTTATTGTGATTTTAATACAATCCTATCTTATAATATGGTTAATTAAGATTTTTTTTGTTTAAAATATGCAAATGGATATCACTAGAAGTATCTAGATTTCAAAACAAATTTTCAATTTTCAAATGGTCAATGAAACATTTAATTGTAGCTTTTTCAGCAAACGATTTATAAAATGTGATACATACAATTTTGGTGAATATTCCAGCATAACACTATCAAATTAATTATTGTTATGACTTATCGATCGTGTATATATAGAAATTTTCTCCGACCCTATATATTTTTGATAGTTTTCACAATTTTATACCAAAGTAAACTTGGAGGAAAACAAAGGGATGGATCTATCATTTTCGAAGTAATCATTTATAACATTACTTAAAAAAATCAGAACCGGTATTTTTTGGACAATGGACATCATTTTATTACGTTTAATCACTTCCAGACAATAGAAATAATGAATTCAACCATGTTCCTGGCCTATGAACTTAAAGGAACCATTTCATCAAAGCATATTTTCCTCAACCACCTGTAGTACCTTATTTCGTTCCACCGAATGATTTCTTCGCGAGTGAATGACTGGAACCAAGATCTAGAACTCGAAAATCTTAATGATGAAATAATGATAGAAAATCATATTGACACTCATTACAAAGGACATCATTTCAATATGTTTAATCGCTTTGCAATAAAAATCATTCAATGTAATGAATTCAAACAAGTTTCCTATGAATTTCAATGAACCACTTCAAGAAGAATACTTACCTCATAAACACAAAGCAGTCCATTTCTGGCATGTTTACATCAACCATAAAAAAACTGAATTTGTCGATTCATTTTCAAATTCAGTTGATAGTTACTGTGTAAACAGAAAATTACACTAAGAAAATATTACAAGGAAGTTATACATTGTTTAATACTATATTAATTAGTCTAGCAAGTTTATTTTTATTTAAAATGTAGCTACAGATCTGATACGATTGGAAAATTCACTTATTTAAACATAGTTACAGATTTGATATGAACCCCACCACACCTCACCTCCGCCCCAAGATTAGAAGTTAGATTCATATTTTTGGAGCTAGTACCACAACGGGGGGTCACCAAACAAACAAGTCATGGACGTCTATATAAATTCCCACTTCATCATATAGATATTCTCAAACTTGTTTGGGACTGAGACATAGTTATTGTTCTTGTTAAAAATCATATTGTATATATAAGGTTATAATTAATTTTTATATATGTGCAATATATGTTGATCAATACATATAGAAATTGGTGTGAATTCCTTATGCAAGTAATGAATAATAAGAATAACGTACCTTCGAAAGAATTTTCTTCAAGAATTGATGGTATGTTTGACAGAAAAGTTGTATCATTATCAACCAAAAGAATATTAAAGCCACAGAATTTTGAAGGAACACCACTAACGAAACTCTCCAAATTCACCACCAAGCATCTATAACATTTGGCATGCCAAAAGTGTAACATCACAAAAAGAACACTTTACTACTGATATAGACAAGTGAAAAATTCATAATTATATTCACCACAGTTCTCTGAGCAAAACCTGTTGCAATCCTAATCATCGACACCTGAATGGTGGTAAATCATCTTAAAATTGGTGGAGCGTCTTGAGCAACCTAACAATTCTGCAGCAAAACGTGACGAATATGAGGACACACAGTCCTCTGAACAGTTCCAGCATTCCTTTCTCTTTGGTATGATAACAAACTTCTCCAAAACAACTGCATTCTTTAGCAGAAACACAGAAAGTTTTAAGAGCTTATCATATGACCCAACACATATCCCAGTGGAGTAGACAATCTTGACCTCTTGAGATTGGGAAAAGAAAAGTTTGAAATCCAGCTATCGAAATCGATATCATCTGCTCTACGCAAATAACTTGACTCATAGTAGCAGTAGAAACAATTATGCTGAGATTGACAATATAATGTGGATCAAATATAGGTCCAACTAGGGCTGCCAAGGGGACGGGGATGGGGACGGGGATTGTGGGACGGGACGGGGACGCCTTGGCCGGGATTCGGCCGGGACTGGGATTGGGGGGACAAAAATACGTCCCATCCTGTCCCACTATATATACGGGATGGGACGGGGTTTGACGGGACGGGACGTGGGATTTTTATATTTTTTATATGTTTATTTATTTGTATTGGTGGGATTTTTATATTTTTTATATGTCTATTTATTTGTATTGAAATTATATGTTATTGAATAACACTTTTAGTTTATTTGGCTTTCAATAACATTTTTAGCTAATAAAAAATGCTTAAGTTTTCAAATTTCAAGTTTCAAGTTTGAAATTTCAAATTTGCGAAGTTCAAATTTGTATTTTAAATATTTTAAAGTAATTTACACTTGAAATTTCAAATTTTAAATTAAGTATTTTAAAGTTAGTTTAGTATATATGTAAATATGTGTGTATATATTAAAATTAAAATGCAAGACAATAGTTGTATAAAAAAGACTTGAATAAAGCCTTCAAATTTATTCAATAAAATATAATTGCAACTTAGAACTTAGAAGTTATAATTTACAAATATTAGTGGAGTAACTAATCTCCGCAGCCACCTTCTAGGAAGGGTTCTGTTTCAATAAGTTCTCATATGTAAAACTAATATTTGTTAGAGGAGTAACTAATTTATGCAGCCACCTTCTAGGAAAGGTTCTGTTTCAATTAGTTCTCGGATGTAATCTAATATTTGTATTCTCCTTTAAAATTCAATTCTAATTGTCGTATCATATTGACGGTAACATCCTCCGGTGTTGGCAAACTTGCTAGAAACTCTTGTGACTCTAATTCATCGTCACTAGATCCAATTACTGCATTAATCCAAGCTTCTTGTTTGGAACTTAATTTTGGCAAATTATAATTCCTCCTCTCGGCGTTGACCCAGTCTCTAAATAAAACTGATGTTTCCAAACTTTCTTCAGCTAATGAATGTCTATGATCGCCAAGTTGAAACCTTGCCGCGCTAAAAGCAGCCTCCGATGCAACTGATGAAGCTTGAATAGCTAGAACATCACGAACCATTTTGCTCAAAATTGGAAATGCAACGCTCCGCCTCCTCCACCATGCTAATATTTCTACATTGCCATCGTCGTCGTCCACTGTTTCTAAAGATTGATTAAGATATTCTTCAAAATCATCACGGTTAGTAGAATTAACACCAAGAAAACCTCTCATAAAACTATTAATTCGATCTTTACTTTGAGGATTAGAAGTTTGACCAACTTCTCCTTGAGTATTTCCTATAGTTCTATATTTTTCATACAAAATTTTTGCTTCTACTTTTATGCTAGACTTACACATTTCACAAGTTGAAATTTCTTCCGGTAAATTTTTTAAAGTATCATAAAAGGTTTCAACAAGTCTCTGCACACCTCGTAATTTATATTGAGGGTTAAGTAAAGTAGCAGTTAAAAAAAATTGAGGAATAGGAAAAAAAAAATTAAAATTTTTCAATCATGCCTTCAATTGCAACTCTAAATTTTCCAATTTTCCAATTTTTTTGTATTTAGAAAATTGAATTGTAATAGCACAAATATTTATTAATACTGATGAAAGAGTAGGATAATAAATTCCAGAAAATATGGTTGTAGCATCATAAAAAAAGTCTTAAAACTTCTAATAGTTCATTAGTTTCTTCCCAATCTTCTTCACAAATTCTATCTAATGGGTTTGCATTATGAGCATTAAACACCATTTGTATGGGTCCTTTTTATTCGTAAGCAACTGAAAGCATTTCGTAAAAAGAATTCCACCTTGTTTTAATATGTTTTGGAATTTTTCTTGGTGACAAATCACATAGTACACAACGCTCATTAAATTCCCTAATTCTAGCAGCTCTATGAGCATAAAAAATCCAGGCAACAACATATTCAATTTTCATACAACCACAATCAAATAATGAAATATCATCTTGTACAACTAAATCTAATACATGTGCAACACATCTAACATGAAAACCATTAACATCAATTGGACATAATCTAGTTTTTAACATACTAACAGCGTTTGTATTATTAGATGCATTATCTAATGCGACATACATTACTTTATCTATAAGCATAAAATAATCTAAAACACTCAAAATATTTGAAGCTAAATATGCACCAGTTTTTTTCTCTACACATTCTTTATAACTTAAGATTCTTTTTTGCAAATTTCAGTTATGATCAATCCAATGTGTTGTAATAGTTAAATAATCATGTCCAGTAACACTACGAACCATGTCCGAAGTTATAGACACTCTACAATCTAATATGCTAAACAAACAACGAAGATATTGACAATATTTACCTTGATATAAAAAAATACCAGCTTTAACAGTATTTCTTGAAAAACCTTTAAAAGAAGGATTATAAGTTTATTGAATATATTCAATAAAATCGGAATGTGAAGAAAAACTATAAGGCAAACCATAAAAAGAAACCATTTTAGCTAAATTTTTACGATCTCTTTCCTTATTATATTTACGTTGTGTTAGTGGATCACTGGGGTTAGAAGGATCTAATGTTCCTTGAACCATGTTAGAAGCCCCTACCGATTCATTAACATTAATATCAACATCATTAACTGGAATTCCTTTTTTCCTATCGGCTAATGCTTTAGCTTCTTTATATTGAATCAGCACACAAGATAACAAATGTCTATTTAAGCCCCCCGTCCCACCTTGACCTCCACATTGTTTATGTTTAAAAGGTTGCTTACACTTATTACAAATAGCAATAAAGTTTTCCTTATCGAAAGTCATAAATGGCCACACAACAGAAGTTTTAGGGCGTTGATACTTCACCTTCTCCCTTGTAGGAGGTATAAGGGGTGGGCGTCCACAATTTACTCCGTTGAATTTGTAGTTTCATTTGGAACTTTTGTCACCGGACTAGTAGGTGTATCTTCTAATTCATCTTCTCCCGAATCAACTTCTACTTCTTCACCTGAATTTTCATCAAGATTAGGATTAATATTACCATAACGTCATTCTAAAATTTCATGATCAAGTTGAACATTTGAATCAATATCATAAGAAGTATCATCAACATAAGTAGAATCATTTGTATTAAATCTAACTCTAGACATTGATTTAGAAGAAGTACC
>JAJOOO010013059.1:0-32656 GCA_029582685.1 Solanum piurae
GGTTGTTCCTAAACTTAGACCTATTTTTGTCTTGAATGTTGAGAGATGAAGATTGATATCCTGCAACCATTACAAAAAAAAGTTAATGAAAATAAACAATAAAATTGATTGAGTTGGAAAAATACTTAGCGAAACTCCTACTATTTTGTGAATTGTGAGTCATTGTTCTATGGATAAAGAACAATATAAAAAAATGTAAACCCTAATTTTGAACTTTAACTCATATACATAAAAGTGGTGAAAATCAAGATACATTCAAATATTAGCGAAAAAATTGAACAAACTCATACCTCTTTATATATTGCTAATTACCAAGAATTAGTTATGGATTTAGTACATGCAAACATGTATTTATATGGTTAAGAAAGAATTGGAGAAGGTGGATGTTTGTGAATTACGTGAAGGTGGAGGGAGATGCATACGGGTAATGGGATTGGGGAGGAAAACGGTTGGTGTGAGGTGAGAGAAAGTAAAACTTGAATTGTTAATATCCCATTAATTAAGGAGAAATATTTTAACATAATTATTCAATATTATATTTAAGAGATTTGTGTATCTGATTTATCCTTTTAAAATATATTGTATAATTATTAAAAAGTGGTATTATGAGTGATATGTTTAAACTAGAGGTAAAATATGTATAAATGTTAGTAAAGTATGTCTAGTTATGTAGTTTTTTGGGAAAATTTTAAAAATGTCAATATTTTAGCTTCTAATAGGATCCCTTAGCCACATTTTTAATATTTATTTAAAATGTCAATATTTTAGTTGTTATAGGGATGAGTTATGTATTTTTTTTAATTTGTTTAATTTGAAAGAACACAAATATTTGGACAATGAAATGAAGAAAATCACGGGACATAATATTTCAATAAAGGTAACAATCACTAAAATTTCCCATTAGTTGCATATTCCAGGAGAAATACGAAAGTGTGACTCCATTGTTACACCCTGAGCATACACCCTTGACGTGACCGGCACTCGAGAACCATTGTTGGCCCCAAGAGAACCTTGGCCTTCCTCAACTCTCAGCGGAAGACTTACTTAGCATATAATGGTCTCAAAAGATAAATTCAAATAATAAACTCAGAATGTTTTAAAGGAAACATTAAACTTGCCAAAAAGGCAACTCAAGTATCAACATGAACAACTGAAAATGAAAAAAACCCATGAACTAGTGTCTAACTATCTATGAAGCCTCTAATAATATAAGGGATGCCCGATCATTCTAACAAACTTGAAATGACAAAAACATAATAAGGGATCCTCCAGAAGCAAGGAGGCTCACCAAACAACTCTGGAACTCAATTGGATCAACAAAGTGTTGGATGCTGATCTTGGTCACCTATATCTACATCATAAATGATGCAGGCCAAATGTCGTTAGTACATGAATGTACGAGAATGTGAGGGGAAATCTAAACAAGACATAAGCTTGAATTGGAGTTTAAGAAACAATACCTCGTCACAACTCAACTCACTCAACTCATTTCAATCTAAAGCAGTAGTAAAGATGCATTATAAAGAAAAGCTTTTAAAACAGTAGATAACAACTTCATGTATTTAAAAATACAATATACTCAGTTTGCATGCAATAATACAAAATAAACTCTGTTTGTATATGAAAATACAAAATAAAATATGTGGGAGATTCTCTAACCGACAACCATCACTATGAGCTATGTGATAATACAGTGTCTACCTCACACTGCGAGAATTGTCCTATACTTTTTTCGGGGTATAGGACCTACTAACTAAGTGGATCCATTAGTCTATGCTTAAAAGCAATAAAGAATCATCTAAAAAGTATGACCCTTTCTACCTACGTTGGCTACATAGTTTATGAGAACTTTGAGTTATCTGAACTCGTCTCCATATCGGTGCTCAATACTACACAAAAAATATAACTAGCTCATCTGTTTAAAAACATAACTCTTTATCTGGTTTGATATTATTAGTCAAAATTATTTTTCTTACAAGAGATGGTACTCAAAATTTCTCAAAAACTCTTTCGGAAATCGGTGTTTCATCTCATCTTAAATGTGAAAACATTTACTCTTGAGAATACTTAGTTCCCATATATCATTTTAAAGAAAATGAACTCAACTCAACTCTTTCTCGAACTCAAGTGCTCAAGTCTTAAAACAAGTTTAAAATGATTGTAAAAGACTTCTTAAAAAAACTCGAAAGAACTCTCACACTTAACTCTTAACTCTTCCTAGAATATGAATTATGAATTCAAGGCTATGATTCATGTTATGAATGATCTTTCGATGTATAGATGAAGTTTAGAGTGATTAGAATCAGTAGGGAGAAAATGTATACTTAAAAAGGATTTAAACGGAGCAAACGACGGAAAAGGGGTGGGGGGAGACGACCTAGGTGCATTGCTTGCGCGGGGCGCCAACCTTTAGACTTCTGGAACATTAATTTGGCTAACTGCTGGCGCTTTGGCGCATCTGGAGCACGCCGCGCCACCCTTCCCCCAGAACAATCCGATGAATTTTTCTTCTCATTTTCTGGTCCTAAATCACTTCTAATCGATTGATTTTCTTAAGTTTTCCTTAGATTCAATAACTCAATACAAGTACACAAGAATCTACTCGAAAACAACTCTTAAACTCGATATGATTATCTCAAGAACTCATCAAACCCATCCTAATTTAAGAACAAAAATAATACTTCAAGAACACTTAACAAGAACTCAAATCCTTCAACTTTGAGAATCAAATTTCGCTGAAAATAACATCATTAATGTGTGGGTGAACGAACCCAAAACTATGAGAACTCACATACCTTAATTTAGTGAAACAATCTTCGAAAATCCTCATAATCTTGACAAACGCCTAGAACTTTTCTCTTTTCTCCTTTGCTTGAACTTTCCTTAAAACCCTAAGCGTGTTTTGGTTATACAAATTGACCCAAAGCAGATTTCACCCCAAAATTAATACTAATTTCGAATTAATCTGATTGGGTAAGGAAAAGATCAAAATACCCCTCACTAATTCAGGTAACTTTCCTTAACTGGACAGACAAATTTCAAATGGTCATATCTTCCTCATACGAATTCAAAATTTAGCAAGCTCGGGGCGTTGGAAAGAGGATTCCAAGACCAATCATTTGATAATTTATGGGCCACCTAACTCATCGTGTACTGAAATTTATGGTCGTTTGAAGTTGACCTACAAATCATAACTTGGCATAACTTGCAAAAAAAATTAATTTGACTCTTTCCAAATTAATTCTTTGGAAATCTTGCTCTTTCAAAGGCGGGATGTTATAATATATCCCCCTTGGGAACATTCATCCTCGAATGAGATTACTCTAAGTAGAACTAAGGGTAGTAACATCTAACACACAGCTCAAAGACCCAACATGCAAATCTAGAACATTCAGTATATCAATTAAAGAGTACTAATAAGAGAATTAGTACCTTGATGTGGAGTTTCCCTGGACTCAAAGAGATGTGGGTACCTCTTTATCATATGTTCCTCAGCCTCCCATGTAGCTTCCTCAACAAACTGGTTCCTCCATACGACCTTGACTAATGCTACCTTCTTGGTTCTCAGTTTGCAAACCTGACGATACAGAATCTGAATGGGAACTTCCTCATAAGATAGGCAGTTCTTAATACCAACATTTTCAATTGGTATAATAAGTGAAGAATCGCCCATACACTTCTTCAACATTGAAATGTGAAATACAGACGAACTGCTGCTAACTTTCGCGGTACTCCAACTCATAAGCTATATTGTCAATCCTCTTGGATATACTGTAAGGATTAATATATCGGGGACTAAGCTTCCCCTTCTTACCAAATCTCATAACACCTTCATGGGTGAAACCTTCAAGTACACCCAATCATCTACTTCAAACTCTAAGTCTCTTCTCCTAACATCAGTATAGGATTTTTGACGACTCTACGCTGTTTTTAACCTTTCTTAAATAATCTTCACTTTTTTGTTAGCTTGATGAACTAATTCATGTCCTATCAACCCAACTTCACCAATTTTAAATCATCCAATAGGAGATCTGCACCGTTTCCCATAAAGAGCTCATAAGGAGTCATCTAGATGCTAGAGTGATAACTATTGTTGTAAGCAAACTATATGAGAGTTATGTTATCATCCCAATTACCTTTGAAATAAATCACACAAGCCCTCAACATATCTTCTAAAGTATGAATGTATCACGACCCAACACCCACACTAACCCTCCGGTGGTAGAACCACTACTACAACCCAAACCAAACAACTAAACTAAAACTAAGGCATTTAAGTATACGAAGCAGGAAAATACTACAGAAAGAAATAGAGTTCCCATAAACTTTAACAAAAGTCTAACAATAATAAACTAACATTGCGGAAGTAACGCCTAGAACCTGAAAGTCAATGTACAAAAATATCTAAAGTTCAACAAGTCTAAACAAGAAGGGATACAACCCCAAACTAATGTACTAATAACTAATAGAAATGTCTAAGTCCAGAAATGGGGACATAGACGAAAGGAGAACTCATGGCAGCTCGGAAGAACTGGCTCACCCTTGAATTCAAATGATCACTGATCTTCTAAGTGAGGTCTGTCAATAGCCGCCGGAAAATGCCCTGTACTCAACAAAAAGAAGAGCAAATATAGTATCAGTACACAACCACAGTGTACTGGTAGGATCATGCGGCTATCCCACTAAGTGTAACATAAGCAAGTCAATACAACATTTTAACCATGCAAAATACCGAACATATACAATATCGATTATCACATGCTCAACAATATACACAATTATGACAAGTCATTGGTCCTCTCATGGAACCCAAACCCAAATAGTTAGCATACCGGAACGTGGTACCCAATCCAATGTTTATGCCAGAACGTGGAAACGGATCCCATAATTATGCCGGATCGTGGCAACCCAACCCAATTAGTTATGCCGGAACATGGCAACCGATCCATTCAACACACCACAATCACAATCACAAGTATCTTCTCAAGTTCATACAAATAAGTCATGATTCATGGCATTACTCATTCATCTATCTCATTTACAACAAGTGTGATCAACAATGCAACATTTGCATACATGCAAGTATCATAACGAAGCACGAACGAACATACATCATACAATCATAGAATCACAACCATCACCTACCTCGAAACAAGCTTGAAACCCTAAGAAACTTGATCTTTCCCTTTTCGGATTCGTTCCGCTTCTTGGTCTACAAACAATCAATACAATACGGGAATTAATAAATAATGGCTAATTACCTGAATCGTTAACAATTATATGAACCCTAGATCATATCCATAATCTCAAGTATCCAAAATAGGGTTGTTTCCACCATGGAATCTAGATCAAAACCCTACCCCCCATCATTAATTACCCATTCTATTACGTTCTACGGATCGAAAAATGGATTTGGGGAGTGAAAAACTTACTTTTAGCCTCAAGAATGGTGAAAAATTGTTATGAGTTGCCTGGGGTTCGTTCCTTAGCTCTAAAAATAAAAAAGTACAAAATAAGGTTGTTTAGGGGTTTATTTACGACTTTAAGTCAAGTCGAACCCGCCACAACGGCCCTTACCCCACTGCAGCGGCCTCGCTAAAGCGACTCAAATCCCGCTAAAGCAGTTTGCACGGAACCAGTGAGCTATTTTAATAATTCCAAGACCCCCATTTCACAACACACCTCTAACCAACGACACTCAAAAAATACCCTTTACGCTAAGATCGATTTCGGGAGTTCTACTCACCCGAATTTAATTGTGTAAAGTGGTACGAATTCCTTAACGAGTTATCTAACTACTTATGTAATCAAAATCATAGATAATTCACCCAATTGTTACCAGATTTCCCTATACTTTAATGACTTTGATATCTTCCAAATCTGGACTAGGTTTGGAAAGTCCAAGTTACTAGGAAAAAGTTTTTCAACCCAAAATTTTTCCTGTACCCGGTCATTACAATAGATACCAATTTACCCATCACTCGTCCCCGAGTGACAAACTTAGAAAAAATAGGCTAAAAAGGGATGAAGTAGTACCTGAATCGATGAACAAATGAGGATACTTGTCTCGTATGTCCCTGTCAGTTTCCCAAGTAGCTTCCTCAACTGGACGGTGCTTCCATTGAACTTTCACGGACTTAATCTCTTTGGTCCTCAACTTACGCACATCGCGATAAAGAATTGCAATCGGTTCCTCCTCATATTGAAGGTCTTTGTCTAACACAATTGAGTCCCACTTAATGATATAATCCATGTCGCCATGATACCTTTTCAACGTGGACACATGAAATACGAGATGAAGTCCCGATAGATTAGGAGGTAAAGACAATCTATATGCTACCCGTCCCACACATTAAAGAATATCAAATTGACCAATGTATCTAGGACTAAGCTTACCTTTCTTACCAAATCTCATCACCCCTTTCATGGGTGATACCTTAAGAAGAAGATTCTCACCGGTTTGAAACACCATGTCTCTTACCTTATGATCCGCATACTTCTTCTTTCTACTCTGGGCTGTTATAAGCTTAGCTCGAATACTCCTCACCTTATCTTGAGCATCCTTCACTAAATCTACCCCCAAGGTTTTCACATCTCCAGCCTCGAACCATCCTATGGGTGATCTGCATCCCCTCCCATAGAGTGCCTCAAATGGTGCCATATCAATGTTGGAGTGATAACTATTATTATAAGAGAACTCACACAAAGGTAATAACTTATCCCAATTCCCTCCAAAATCAATCACACATGCCCTCAACATGTCTTCTAGCACTTGAATAGTCCTCTCTGATTGCCTGTTTGTCTGTGGATGGAAGGTTGTACTAAAAGTGAGTTGTGTGCCCAATTCATCATGTAATTTCCTCCAAAACTTGGATGTGAATTGGGTACCATGGTCTGAGATGACAGAGAGGGGCACCCCATGCAACCTCACTATCTCTTTCACATAAACTTTAGCCAATTGTTCAGCGTTATATTCTATTCTTACTGGAATAAAGTGGGCTAACCTAGTCAATCTATCAACCACTACCCAAATAGATTCAAACTTCCCCAAAGTCTTGGGAAGACCAACCACAAAATCCATGGCTATTCTTTCCCACTTCCATTCCGGAATTGGCATTCTTTGAAGCAAACATGTCGGCCTTTGGTGTTCCTATTTTACTTGTTGGCAATTTTGACACTTAGCCACGAACTCCGCTATATCCTTCTTCATGCCCGGCCACCAATAAATTTGCTTCAAATCTCGGTACATCTTGGTCACACCCGGTAGAATAGAATATCGCAAACTATAGGACTTTATCAACAACTTTTGAATCAAATCATCAACTCGAGGAACACAAATTCTTCCTTTCAAATTATGTACACCTCCCACATCAAGAGTTGTCTCTTGTGCCTTACCAATCACATTCTTCTTTCTAAGCTCCTCCTAATTCTCATCTTCAAATTGTTTGGCCTTGATCTCATTGATGAATGTGGCCCTCACTTCAATGCTAGCTAACACCCCGCCTCTGTCTGAGATGCCCAACTGCATGAACTTAGATTCTAAGGTCTGAATTTCCTTAGCCAAAGGTCACTTAGTTATATTTAAGCAAGCTAAATTACCCATACTCATTGCTTTTTGACTCAAAGCGTCTGCCACCATATTAGCCTTTCTCAGATGATATTGAATGGTCACGTCATAATCCTTGAGTAGCACCATCCACCTTCGTTGTCTCAAATTCAGATCCTTTTGAGTGAACACGTGCTACAAACTACGATGATTGGTAAACACTTCATACTTAACACCATAGAGGTAATGCCTCCATATCTTAAGAGCAAACACTACCGCCGCCAACTCTAAATCATATGTTGGATAATTCATCTCATACACCTTCAATTGACGTGAGGCATAAGTTATAACATTCTTATCCTGCATCAACACAACACCCAAACCAGAATGTGAAGCATCACAATAAATAATAAAATCTTCACCTTCAATCAGTAATGCTAGAATGGGCACGGTGGTCAAGAGAGTCTTGAGCCTTTGAAATCTCTCCTCACATTTTTTAGTCCATTCAAATGGTATCTCCTTTTTGGTCAAATTGGTCTAGTGAGTGACAATAGAAACAAAGTTCTTCACAAATCGATGATAATAGCTAGCGAACCCCACAAAACTCCTAACTTCCGTCACAGAGCTAGGCCGAACCCAATTCCTAACCACCTCAATATTTTGAGGATCTACCATTACCCCTTCCTTTGAAACTACATGTCCCAAGAATGCAACTGAAGTCAACAAAAAATCACACTTAGAAAATTTAGCATACATCCTTTATTCCCCAAGAACACCCAAAACAATACGAAGATGGTTGGCATGCTCTTCCTCACTTTTCGAATAGACCAAATTATCATCAATCAAAACTATAACAAATGAATCAAGGACTAGTTTGAACACCCCATTCATCTAACTCATAAAAGTTGCAGGTGCATTAGTCAAACCAAAAGACAACCAAAAACTCATAGTGCCCATAACGAGTTCTAAACGCCGTCTTAGGCACATATTCTGGCCTAATTTTCAATTGATGGTAACCGGATCTTAGATCAATCTTAGAGAAAATTGTTGCACCTTGCAATTGGTCAAAAAGATCATCTATTCGATCCATACAACACACCACAATCACAATCACAATCACAATCACAAGTATCTTCTCAAGTTCATACAAATAATTCATGATTCATGGCATTCCTCATTCATCTATCTCATTTACAACAACTGTGATCAACAATGTAACATTCACATACATGCAAGTATATGAAGCACGAACGAACATACATCACACAATCATAGAATTACAACCATCACCTACCTCGAAACAAGCTTGAAACCCTAAGAAACTTGATCCTTCCCTTTCCGGATTCGTTCCGCTTGTTCTTGGTCTACAAACAATCAATACAATACGGGAATCAATAAACAATCGCTAGTTACCCGAATTTCTAACAATTATATGAACCCTAGATCATACACATGATCCTAAGTATCCAAAATAGGGATGTTTCCACCATGGAATCCAGATAAAAACCCTCCCCGCATCATTAATTACCCATTCTATTACGTTCTACGGATTGAAAAATGGATTTGGGGAGTGAAAAGCTTACCTTTAGCCTCAAGAATGGTGAAAAATTGTTAGGAGTCGCCTGGGGTTTGTTCCTTAGCTCTAAAAATTGAAAAGTGCAAAAGAAAGTCGTTTAGGGGTTTATTTACGACTTTAAGTCGTGTCGAACCCACCATAACGGCCCTTATCCTGCTACAGCGGCCCCGTCAGAGCGACACAAATCTCGCTAAAGCGGCTTGCACGAAACCAGTGAGCTATTTTAATAATTCCAAGACCCCCATTTCATAACACACCTCTAACCAACGACGATCAGAAAATACTCTTTATGCTAAGATCGATTCTGGGAGTTCTACTCACCTAAATTCAATTCTATAAATTCATACGGATTCCTTAACGAGTTATCTAACTACTCATGTAATCAAAATCATAGATAATTCACCCGATTGCTACCATATTTCCCTACACTTTAATGACTCTGATTTCGTCCAAATCTAGACTAGGTTGGGAAATTCCAAGTTACTATGAAAAAGTTTTCAACCCAAATATTTTCCTGTTGGCTTTTCGTCCAGATCTGAACCCGGTCGTTACAGAATGGTGCACTCTTCTTGACCATCGGTCTGAGGATAAAAGGCAGTACTCAAGTTCACGTTCGAACCCAAACCTTTCTTCAAAGACTTCAAAATTGTGCACCTCTATCTGAAATGATGAACACTGGAACTCCATGAAGTCTAAATACCTCTTGAAGATATAACTTGGCATAATCCTCTACTAAATGGGTAGTATTTACCGGCAAAACATGAGTCAGTTTTGTCATTCGATCTAAAATCACCCAAATAGAATCATGCTGCCTGAGAGACCCCGGCAAACCAATAATAATGTCCATATTCATCATCTCCCACTTCCATTCTAGAATCTCAATATTCAGAGCCATACCACCGGACCTATGGTGCTCTACCTTGACTTGTTGAAAATTTGGGCACTTAGCAATGAACTCAGCAATACACTTTTTCAAGCTACTCCACCAATAGACTTCTCTCAAGTCGCGATACCGGATGGATAGAATATCTGAAGTTATGGGCTTCCTCTATGATCCTCTCTTGGAGCTCATTCTCCTTGGGTACACACAATCTACCTTGATACCTCAATACACCATCTTCCCGTTGTTCATAAGCCATCACTTTTTTCTTATGAACATTTGCCTTCAATTCAAGCAAAATAGGGTCTTGGTCTTGTTTCTCTTTCACCTCTGATAGTAATGATGATTCAACCCCATGAATCACCGCTATTCCACCTTCATTGGAATCAAACAAATGAACTCCCAAGCGTGCAAGTTTGCACACATCCTTTGTTAATTCTTTCTTTTCTTTCTCAACATGGCCGGTACTACCCATAGGAAACCTCCTCAAAGTGTTAGCAACAACATTAGCCTTACCTGGGTGTTATAGACTCATGTCATAATCCTTGAGTAACTCCAACCACCTCCTCTGTCTGAGATTAAGCTCTTTTTGACTGAATACATACTGAATACTCTTATGATTGGTGAACACATCTATATAAACACCATAAAGATATTGACACCATATTTTTAAAGCGAACACTACACCAGCCAACTCTAGATCATGAGTTGGGTAATTCCTCTCATGAATCTTAAGTTGTCTTGAGGCATAAGCTATAACCTGGCCATTCTGCATTAACACACAACCTAGTCCAACTCCGGACGTATCACAATACACAACAAAATCTTGCGTACCTTCTGAAAAGGTCAACACTGGCAGTAGTCAACCTAGTTTTCAATTACTAAAAGCTTTTCTCACACGATTCAAACCATTGAAACTTCGTTGTCTTCTGATTCAACTTTGTCAAAGAGGATGAAATAGATGATAACCTCTCGACGAGCCTTCTATAATAACCAGCCAACCTCAAGAAACTTCTAATATCAATTAGAGATGTGGGGCTAGGTCAATACTGCACTACCTCAATCTTCTGAGTGTCCACTCGAATTTCATCATCAGAAATAATATGGCCTAAGAATGCCACAGACTAAAGCCAAAACTTACACTTATAGAATTTAGCATACAACTCTCTATCCTTTAGAGTTTGGAGAACTACTCTGAGATGACCATCATGATATTTCTTATTCCTCGAATAGATTAGAATGTCATTGATGAAAATGATAATAAACAAATCTAGATAAGGCTTGAATACTCAGTTCATAAGGTCCATGAACGCTATAGGAGCATTAGTCAAATCAAATGACATGACCAAAAACTCATAATGACCATAGCGGGTCCTGAATTCTATCTTTGGTATATAGCTTTCCCTTACTCTAAACTGATGATAGCCTAATTTGAGGTATGTCTTAGAAAAACAAGTGGCACCCTTAAGTTGATCAAAAAGATCATCAATTCTTGGAAGAGTATACTTCTTATTCATAGTATCCTTGTTCAACTTACGGTAATCTATACACATTCTGAGAGAACTATCCTTCTTCCTCACAATTAAGACCAGAGCGCCCAAAGGTGAGACACTTGGTCAAATGAAGCCTTTCTCAAAAAGTTCTTTCAACTACTCTTTTAACTATTTCAAGTTATTTGGAGCCATTCTATATGGAGGAATAAAGATAGGATGAGTATCAGGAAGAATATCTATACCGAAATAGAGATATGACGAGTATCACGAAGAATATCTATACTGAAGTCTATTTCTCTCTCAGGAGGGACTCTGGGAAGATCATCTCGAAAGACTTCTGGAAACTCACTCACGAAGAACTGACTGAATAGGCAGTGTTTCAACACTACAGTTATTAACTCGGACTAAGTGATAGACACACCCCTTGGAAACTAATGTCTTAACATACAAAATAAAACGACCCTTAGGCACTGCTGAACTACTCCTCCACTCTATAACTAGCTCATTAGGAAATTGGAACTTAACTACTCGAGTCCTACAATCAACTGAGGCATAACAAGCATGAAGCTAGTCAATACCTAAAATGACATCAAAATCTGCCATGTCTAACTTAACTAACTTTGCCATGGTGTCCTTGTGATTGACGGAAATGGTACAATTATGATAAAATCTCCTGGATAGAATAGACTCACCAACAAGTGTAGGAATACTGAAGGGCTCAAGAAGTTACTTGGGAAGAACATCAAAATTCATCACAACATATGGAGTCATAAAATATAGACTCGCTCCTAGATCTAGCAAAGCATAAACATCAAAAGAAAGGACTTTGATCATACCAGTGACAACATTTGGCAAATTCTCTTACTCTTGGTGACTGATGATAGCATATAGATGGTTTGCTCCTCCTCCTGTCCCTGAAGTAGCTCCTCTAGGTGCAACCCTGTCTGGTAGAGCCGCTGAAGAAGATTGGGCTCTATAGCCCCTATTACCATCACCTTGCATGTTCTTAGGGCACTCTTTTACGAAGTGACCATCCTGACCACACTTGAAACAACCAGTGGAGCCATCACAATACACTCCTCAGTGGTTCCTACCATACTTAGCACTTGCAGGAGTCCCATTTCCTCATTGTGCCACACTACCTTGAGATTGTGCAGGACTAGCTCTGAAATTCTGCGAATTCTTATTCTTGAACTCACCTACGTTCCTTGGTGCAGGTGCACTAGTGGATAATGGGCCAGGACCATTTTTCTTTTGTTGGAAAGATGGCCGGTTTGCATTACTCTTCTACGGTCCGTACTCATTTCCTGTAGTCTTAGCTTTCTTATTTTGAAACTCTTCTCTATCCCTCATCTTATCTTTCTCAACCTGTTGTACATGGATCATTAGTCTTGCTATGTCCATATCCCCTAACAACATAGCTTCATTACCCTCCTTACTTAACAGATGAGACAAACCAACAACAAACTGACTCATCCTGCTCCTCATGTTAGCAACCATTTCCGGAGCATAAAGGTTCAGTTGGGTGAACTTAATGTTGTACTCATGTATGCTCATAGATTCTCGCTTAAGAGTGAGGAACTCCATTACCTTGGTCTCTATCAGTTCACGGGGAAAGAAACGCCCAAAGAAGGCCTCCTCAAACACAACCCAACTCACAATTTGTGCACCTTCAACTCTATTCTTCTTCCATTGGTCAAACCAGATTCTAGCGACACCCTTCAATTGGTATGCATCTAGTTCGACTCGCTCAACATCAACAACATGCATACCCTCAAAAACCTTTTGTAGCTCTTCCACAAAGTTTTTTTGATCCTCAGTGACACTTGAACCTATGAAGTTTGGAAGATTCATCCTTACAAATTCCCAGATTCTAGATGTATCAGCCACATCCAGTCGAACCTCTATATGTTTCCCAACTTGGCCGGTCACAACTTGACTCAACATTCGGATAGCATCCCAAAACTCAGCATTAGTGACCTCTCATTCGGGTTGCACTACAGGTGCATTGGGTACCCTTGATCCTGTTGTTCAACATTCCTCCAAGCGGGACGACCTCGGGCAAATCTTCGTGGAGGCATGATTCGAAAGATACGCGCAAGCAAAAATTAGAAAGAAACTTTATAGAGATGAACCCTATCGAATGAGAAGAGTATGAAAGAAGTGAGATAGTTCCTAAATGTTGCAGCCTCCTAATTATAGATGTGGCGCACTTCACACAAATAACTAGGATTTTATGAACACGACTTCATAGACACCCTAGGACTCTTGAACCTGGCTCTGATACCAAGATTTTCATGTCTCGAGCCTACACCCTGGGCGTGGCCGGCTCTCGAGAACCATCAAATAATAAAATGTTTTAAAGGAAACATTCAACTGGCAAAAGAGGCAACTCAAGTCTCAACATGAACAACTGAAAATAAAAAGACTCATGAACTAGTGTCTATCTACTATGAATCCTATAATACTATGAGGGATGTCAGGACAAAACCCCCGATCATCCTAACAAACTTGAAATGACAAAACATAATAAGGGATCTTCCGGAAGCAAGGAAGCTCACCAAAAAAACTCTGGAACTCAACTCCGCCAGCCCCTAGACTTTTGGAACACTAATCTAGCGCACTGCTGGCGTGTTGCCCTAGACCCTCTGGCGCATCTGGGGTTCGCCACGCCACCCTTCCCCCAAAACAATCCGATGATTTTTTTCTTCTAATTTTTTTTATCCTAAATCACTTCTAATCAATCGATTTTATCAATTTTTCCTTAGATTCAATAACCCAATACAAGTACATAAGAATCTACTCAAAAGCAACTCTTAAATTCGATATGATTACCTCAAGACTCACCAAACTCATCCTAATTCAAGAACGGAAACAATACTTCAAGAACACTTACCAAGAACTCAAATCCTTCAACTTTGAGAACGAAATTTTTCTGAAAAATAATTTTATTGGCATGTGGATGAACGAACCCAATACTATGAGAACTCACATACCTTAATTAGGCGGCACAATCTTCGAAAATCTTCTGAATCTTGACGAACGCCTAGAACTTTTCTCTTTTCTCCTTTCTTTGAACTCTCCTCAAAACCCTAAGCGTGTTTTACTATGCAAACTGACCCAAATCAGATTTGACCCAAAAAATAATACTAATTTCGAATTAATCTGATTGGGTAAGGAAAAGACCAAAATACCCCTCACTAATTCGGGTAACTTTCCTTAATTCTAAAGGCGGACTTCAAATGTCCATATCTCCCTCATACAAGTTGAAATTTATCTAATTCAGTGGCGTTGGAAAGAGGATTCCAATACCTTTTATTTGATATCTTATGGGTCACCTAACTCAACCTATACTGAAAGTTATGGTCGTTTGAAGTTGACCCAAAACTCATAGCTTTGCATAAATCGCAAAAAATATTAATTTGACTCTTTCCATATTAATTCTTTCTAAATGTAGCTCTTTCTAAGGTGGGGTGTTACATCCTTCTTCTTTCAAGCCCCTTTATACATTGTTATTAAAATTTCCAATATCGAGATTCAAATCTGTCGAATGCATTCGAATGATTTTTGAATCACTCAACTGATAATATTCAATCCTTGTTGAATTGAATTAGAAATATTTTTTAAACAATCATTTATTATAGCAAAGTGAATTCTACCGATTTCTTTAAAGATCGAGATTGTCTGTGAAAAGCAAAAGAACGATCGGTAACGACTTGTTCCCATCGGTATAGAAAATCCAATGAAGAAAAAGTTTTTGGGTCAGACAACTTTTTGGTAGTAACTTGAAAATTCCTAGCATAGTCCACATTAGGATGAAATGTGAGGTCTAGGGAAATATGGTAATGAATGAGAGGTTTAATAATGAATTTGATTACATGAGTAGATATCTAAAACGTTAAGGAACCCGTACGACTATATGAAATCAAATTCGGGCGAGTGGAACTCGCAAAATTGGTTTTAGCGTGAACTGGTAGTTTTTGAATGTCATGAGTTGAAGGTGTGTTGTGAAATGGGGATTTAAAACTCTAATTTCAACTCTCTGTCTCCGTGTATGCCGCTGTGGCGGGATTATTTCCACCAGGGCAGGGCCGTTGTGGCGGGATGGGGTCCGCCGTAGCGGCTCAGTTGTGAATTAAGTCGGAATTATACCCCAAAAATGTTATTTTTTAGCAAGTTTCATTCTTGAGAGTTAAGAGACGACCCCAGGTGATTTCTTGGTTATTTATTATTGGGGGAGGGTTTTTGGACTGAATTTGATGGTGAGAAAAAACCCTAGCTGCATGGGTTTGATCTTGGGTTATTGGGTTTGTTATAATCCGGGTAATTAGACCTTAATTAATTGATCCTTGCATTAAATTGTTGTTTGTAGACCTAGAACAAGCGGAAAAAATCTGGAAAGGGAAGTTTCAAGTGCCTTAGGGGGATTGAAGCTTGGTTTCGAGGTAGGTGATGGTTTCATTTCTTATTGGTGTGATATATGTTGGTGATTACTTCATTGTAATGCATGTATGTATATGAATGAAGCCTTATTGATCAAACCTAATGAAATGAGTACGAATGAATAAATGTATGCCATGATTTGACACTTGATTGTATGATTATGAGAATGTACATATGAGTGTGATTATAAATGTGGTGGTGTTGAATGGACCGAGTGTCACATTCAGACACACTAACTTGGATCGGGTGCCTCATTTCAGCGCAAATATGGGATCGGGTGTCACATCTGGCACACTAATTGGGATCGGGTGTTACATCTCAGCACACTAACAGTTTGGGTATGGGTTCAATGAGAGGACCATTGATTTGTATATCTATTTGTTATTGAGAATGTGTAATTATATGTTGCTCCTGAAATGATAACCAATGTGTATATATATTTTGTGCATGTATGTGTTTACCTTGTTGTGATTGCTCGTATATGTTGTGCTTACTGGAATAGCCATGTGATCATACCAGTACACTGTGGTTGTGTACTCATACTGCACTTGGTTGTTCTTTGTTGAGTACAGGGCATCTTCAGGCGGCTATTGATAGACCTCAGTGATGGAGACCGAATTCAAGGGTGAGCCAGTTCTTCCAGGCTTCCATGAGTTCTCATTTTTTTAAGTCCATTCTCTCACACTTAGACTAGTTCTTTAGATGATTGTTCTTTTATGATTTAGTTTTAGGGTTGTACCCCTATTACTTAGACTTGTGAATTGTTAGAGTTTTGGTAAAATGACTTTCAGTTTCTAGGGGTTGTTTTCGTAATATTTTGATAGTCGTTATTAAATTCCCCGAGTTTATGGGAACTCTTTATTTCATTTTCACATTTAAACCTACTTCCGTATCTTTAAATGCATAGCTTGGGTAAATTGGTTAGTTCAGGTTGTAGTAATGGTTCTCCCACTGATGGGTTAGTATGGGTGCCAATCACGACGGTCTGGGTCGTGACAAAGTTGTTATTAGAGCCCTAGGTTTATTGATCTCGGTGTACCAAAACAATTCTAGTAGACTCTTGTGGAACGGTACGGAGACGTCTGTACTTTTCTTAGAAAGGCTATAGGACTTTAGGAAATCTCTCTGTTTTCTCTTTTCTCCTTTCGTGCTATAACTTGATTCCAATTGGTATCTGGTGATCCAAATTGGAATCTAATCTCCTTCACTCTTCTATTCGCAGATGGTTAACACTCACTTCAACGGTGTCAAATCTGTAGCTCCCGTTAATGAGCTCACTGAGGAGTCCGCAACAAGAGGTTGCGGTCGAGACAGGGGTAGAGGAAGAGCAAAGGGTAGAGGCAGAGTAAGGGTAGAACCCGCTAGGGGTGGAGTTTCGGTTGAGAATGCTCCCAGAAATGAGGTCCCTCCTGCACATCATGAAGAGATAGAGGAGAATGTGGAGGTTGAGAATAAGGAGGATGCTGGACAAGAGGAAGAGGTACAGGCTGAAACTACAGGTATCGCTGCACGCTGCGAGCCTACATCCTGGGCGGGACTGGCACTCGAGAACCATTGTTGGCCCTAAACGAACCCTTGGCCTGGTTAGACTCTCAACGGAAGACTTATTCAACATAAAATGTACTTAAACACAATCTTAAATAAACTGTCTAATTAGATAAACTGAGAATGTTTAGAAAATAACATTCAACTTAGCCAAAATGGCAACTCAAGTCTTTAAATCAAACAACTGAAATATCAAGACTAAAGAACTCATATCTAACTGTCTATGAAGCCTCTAGATACTAAGAGGGATGCGGGACAAGACACCCGATCATCCGTATAACTTTAATTGCCAAAAACAATAAAACAAAACATACCCAAAGGGATCTTCTGGAAAGCAAGGAGGCTCACCAACTGACTCAGTGTGCTTGACTGAATTAACGAGGCGCTAGATGTTGATCATGGTTACCTGTATCTGCATAATAAAACGATGCAGGCCAAATGGCATCAGTACATTGAATGTACGAGCATGTGAGGGGAAAACTAAACGAGAAAAAATCTTGAAATGAATACTGAAAGAAACACTTACTCAACTTTACTCAACTCATGAATACTCAACTCAATGCAGAAATAAACAACAGCAAAGGTGCAGTTTATATAAAGCATTTAAAACAGTATGTAGTAACTCAATGTGTTAAAGCAGTACAATAACAACTCAATTTATATATAAAGTAATATAATTCGGTGGGAGTTTCTCTAACCGACAACCATTACTATGAGCTATGTGTTGATACAACGTCTCGCCCACGCTGCCAGAATTGTCCTATACCCTATCGGAGTATAGAACCTCTCAACTAAATGGATCACTAGTCTATGCTAAAAAGCACTAAGGAATCATCTAAAAAATATGAGCCTTTCTACCCACTATGGCTACATGGCTTATGGAGACTTGAGTTATTATGAACTCGTCCCCATATCAGTGCTCAATACTACTCCCAAATACTTAGCTCATAGGTTTAAAAACAAAAACTCTTTCTTTGGTTTGAGATAATTATTCAAAAACTAGCTCAAAGGCTCTCTTGGAAATCAGTGTTTCCTCTCTTTTTTAAATGTGAAAACATTTACTCTTTGGGAATACATAGTCCCAACATACTCTTTTGAAGAAATGAACTTCAAGCTTTACTCTTTATTCAACTCAAAACTCAAGTTTTAAAACAAGATTAAAACATTTGTAAAAAACTTTTCGAAGACTCTATGCACTTCTCTTGACTTGACTTTTAACTTTCCTTGAATTTGAATTTATGGATTCAAGGATTGTGATTTGTGATAGGAAAGATCTCATGATGTTTAGGAGTGTTTTTAAGTAGTTAAACATGAGAAAAGGTCAAGAAATCACTGTCTAGAAGCAGGTTCGCGATGCGGAGATGCATTTAAATATTTGGTCACAAATAACTTTTTGAGGCAAAAGGGTCCGTGACCGCTCCGCGACGTGAAGGAAATTTCTGTGAAAAGGTGGGGCAAGTCCGCGTCGCGGACTGGGACACCAGCTTTTCCCAACTTTTTTCTTCTTTGTTTTCTAACCCCAATTCGCCTAAATTCGATTCCTTTTTGCCAAATTCTCTTTAGATTCAGATACCCAGTATATGTACATAAGAACCTAACTCAAAACAACTTTATATTCGATGCAATAACCTCAAGAACTCCTCAATTTCATCCCAATTCAAGAACGAAATCAAATTCAAGAGCACATATCAAGAACATCAAACTTTGAACCTTTTTAGGACGAATTGACACTAAAATAAATATGTTTGGCATATGGGTGAACGAATCCAACGTTATGAAATCTTAGCGATTTTCTTGCTTCTCCTTCTCTTTTCTCCTCTTCTTTTCTCTTCTCTCTTCTCTCAAAATCCTAACTTATTTTCAATAGCGTAAACTGAACTAACTCAGTTTAGACCCCAATTAATTTATGAAAAACGGATTTAATTAATTGGAAAATGAAAATACCCAAATACCCCTCTAAAAATCCATTTTGACTTTCCTTATCTCGACAACCCATCTTCGAATGGGGATATCTCCCTCATACGAACTCAAAATCGTGCAAAATCAGCGGCGTTGGAAAGATAATACAAATATATTTCCTACGGCATCTTTTATCACACCTAAGTCATCCTGATATAGGAGTTATGGTCGTTTAAAGTTGAACCAAAACTCATACTTAACTTAACTTTGTCAAACTTTCCAAATTTGATTATTTCCAAAAATGGTTTCTTTCTAGTTATTTTAAAATAGAGAGGGGTTAGAATATCTCCCCCTTGGGAATATTCATCCTCGAGTGAGATTACCCTTAGTAGGCTAAGGACGTAACGTCAAATATTCAGTTCAAACACCCAACAAGCAAATCTAACACATCAAACATATCAATTAAAGAGTACTAAGAAGTGAATTAGTACCTTGGTCTGGAGTTTCTCCTGGATCAAAGAAATTTGGATATATCTTCTTCATATCCTCCTCAGCTTCCCAAGTAGCTTCCTCAACAAACTGATTCCTCTAAAAAGTTTGACTGAGGCTACTTCCTTGGTCCTCAACTTGTGAACTTGGCGATCTAGAATCTGAACATGAATCTCCTCATAAGACAAGTTATCCTTGATACCAATATCTTCAGTGGGAATGATAAGTGAAGGGTCACCCATACACTTCAACATAGAAACATGAAATATCGGATGAACCACTGCTAACTCTTGTAGTAGCTCTAACTCATAAGCTACATTACCAATCCTTTTGGATATTCTGTAAGTGCCAATATACCGGGGACTAAGCTTCCCCTTCTTACCAAATCTCATAACACCCTTCATGGGTAAAACTCTCAAGTATACCCAATCATCTACTTCAAACTCTAACTCTCTTCTCCTAACATCAGTGTAGGATTTCTAACGACTTCGCACTGTTTTCAACCTCTCTTGAATAACTTTCACCTTCTCCATAGCTTGATGAACTAAATCTGGTCCTATCAACCCAGCTTCACCAACTTCAAACCATCCAATAGGAGATCTGCATCTTCTCCCATAAAGAGCTTCATAAAGAGCCATTTGGATGCTAGAATGGTAACTATTGTTGTAAGCAAACTCAATGAGAGGTAGGTGATCATCCCAATTACCCTTGAAATCAATCACATAGGGCCTCAACATATCTTCTACAGTCTGAATAGTGCGCTCTGCTTGACCATCTGTCTGAGAATGAAAAGCAGTACTTAAGGTCACCTTTGAACCCAAGACTTTCTAGAGTGACTTCCAAAATTGTGCAGTAAATTGCGCACCTCTGTCTGAAAAAATCAAAATTGGCACCCCATGAAGTCTAACTACCTCTTGAAGATACAACTTGGCATAGTCCTTTGCTGAATGGGTAGCCTTTACCGACAAAAAGTGGGTTGATTTTGTCATTCTATCAACAATCACCCAAATAGAATCATGCTGCCTGTGAGATGGTGGCAAACCAGTAATAAAGTCCATATTGATCATTTCCCCACTTCCACTCCGGAATTTCTATATTCTGGGCCATACCACCGGGCCTTTGATGCTCTACTTTAACTTGTTGACAATTCGGGCATTTGGCAACGAACTCAACAATACCCTTCTTCATACTATTCCACCAATAAACTTCTCTCAAGTCACAATACATCTTTGTGGAACCCGGATGGATAGAATATCTGGAGCTATGAGCCTCCTCAAGTTCCTCTCTTGGAGTTCATTACCCTTGGCACACATAATCTACCTTTATATATCAATACACCATCTCCCCCTTGTTCAAAAGCTATCACTTTTTGCTTATGAACATTTGCCTCTAATTCAAACAAAATAGGATCTTGGTCTTGCTTTTCTTTCACTTCTGACACTCATGATGACCCAGCCCCATTCATCACCACTACTCCTCCCTCTGTGGAATCCATTAAGCGAACTCCCAATCGTGCAAGTCTATGCACATCTTTTACTAGCTCTTTCTTGTCTTCCTCAACATGAAAGGTATTACCCATATACAACTTACTCAAGGCATCAGCAAAAACATTAGCCTTACCTGGGTGATAGAGGATACTCATATCATAATCCTTGAGTAACTCTAACCACCTCCTCTACTTGAGATTAAGCTCTTTCTGACTAAACACATACTGAAGACTGTTGTGATCAGTGAATACATCTACATGAACACCATACAAATAATGACGCCATATTTTCAAAGTAAATACTATGGCAACCAACTCTAAGTCATGGGTTGGGTAGTTCTTCTCATGAACTTTCAACTGTCTGGAGGCATAAGCTATAACTTTGCCATTCTGGGTTAACACACAACCCAAACCAACTTTGGATGCATCACAATACACCACAAAACCTTGTGTACCTTCTGGTAAGGTCAATACTGATGCAGTAGTCAACCTCTTTTTTAATTCCTAAAAGTTTTTCTCACAAGCTTCAGACTATTGAAACTTCAGAGTTTTCTAAGTTAACTTGGTCAATGGGGACAAAATAGATGACAACCCCTCTACAAACCTCCTATAATATCCATCCAACCCCAAGACACTCCTAATATCTGTTGGCGATGTGGATTTAGGCCAATTCTATACTGCCTCTATTTGTTGAGTGTCAACTCTAATCCCGTCATCGGAAATAATGTGGCCTAATAATGCCAAAAACTCAAGCCAAAACTCATATTTAGAGAACTTAGCATACAACTCTCTACCCTTTAGAGTTTGGAGAACTATTTTGAGATGGCTAGCATGATCTTCCTCATTCCTCGAATAGATTATTATGTCATCAATGAAGACGATAACAAACATATCTAAATAAGGTTTGAATACTCTTTTCATAAGGTCCATGAAAGTTGCAGGCGCATTAGTTAAACCAAACGACATGAGCAGAAATTCGTACTGACCATAACGGGTCTTAGGAATATCACATTCCCTTACTTTTAACTGATGGTAGCCATATTAGAGGTCTATCTTAGAAAACAAGTGGCACCCTGAAGTTGATTGAAAAGATCATGAATTCTCGGAAGAGGATACTTATTCTTGATAGTAACCTTGTTTAACTGACGGTAATCTATACATATTTTAAGAGAACCATCTTTCTTTCTCACAAATAAGACCGAGGCACCCCAAGGTAAGACACTTGGTTGAATAAAACCTTTCTCTAGGAGATCTTTCAACTGCTCTTTTAACTCTTTCAACTCTGCTGGAGACATTCTATATGGTAGAATAGATATAGGACGAGCATGGGGAAGAATATCTATATCGAAGTCTATTTCTCTCTCAGGAGAGACTCCGGATAGATCATCTGGAAAGACCTCAGGAAACTCACTCACAACAAGAACTGACTAAATAGGAGGTGTCTCAACACTAGAATCATTAACTCGGACTAAGTGATAGACACACCCCTTGGAGACTACCTTTCTCGCCTTAAGGTACGAAATAAAATGACCCATAGGCACTGCTAAACTACTCCTCCACTCAAAGACTCGCTCGTTAAGAAACTGGAACTTAACAACTCAAGTTCTACAATCAATGGAGGCATAACAGGCATGAAGCAAGTCCATACCCAGAATAACATTGAAATCGACCATGTCTAAGTCAACTAAAAATCAACCATGGTTCTCTTGTTATTGATGGAAATGGTACAATCACGATAGACTCGCTCAGCTAGAATAGACTGCCCAACAAGTGTAGAAACACATAAGGACTCAAAATATTTCTCAGGAAGAACATCAAAATTCATTACAACATATGGTGTCACAAAAGATAAACTCGCTCCTGGGTCTAGCAAAGCATAAACATCATAAGTAAAGACTTTGATCATACCAGTGACAACATTCAGTGAATTCTCTTGATCTTGGCGACTAGTGATAGCATAAAGATGGTTTGCTCCTCTGCATGCCCCTGAAGTAGCTCCTCTAGATGCAGTTCTGTGTGGTGGAGAAACTTATGAAAATTGGGCTCTAATGCCCGGAGTCCTATTACTTTACCTGTTCTTAGGGCACTCTTTCAGGAAGTGACCCCCTTGATCACACTTGAAACAATCTGTGAAACCATCGTGACACTTACCTGGGTGGTTCCTAACACACTTAGCACATGCAGGAGCCCAGTTACCTCCTTGTGCCACACTACATTGACATTGTGCCGGTCTAGCTCTGAAGTGCCGTGAATTCTAATTATTATACTCATATTTGTTTCTCGGTGCAGGTGCAATAGCAGATTATGGAGCAGGTTCCATTTTTTTTTGTTGGAAGGATGCCCGATTGGCATTACTTCTACTGCCCGGACTCATTCCCAAATGTCTTAGCCTTTTTGTTTCCAAGCTCTTCTCTATCCCTCAACTTATCCTCCTCAACCAACTGCACATGAATCATCAGCCTTACCATCCTTACTCGACAGACAAGACAATCCGGCAACAAACAGACTTATCCTACCTCTCATGTCCGTAACCATCTCCGGAGCACATCGGGAAGGTTGGGTGAACTTAAAAGTATACTCATGAACATTCATTGACTCCTTCTTGAGGGTGAGGAATTCTCGTACCTTGGCTTCTCTCCGTTCCCAGGGAAAGTAACGCCCCAAGAAAGCCTCATCAAACATAGCCCAACTCACATTCGGTGCACCCTCAGCTCTACCCTTCTTCCATGATCGAACTAGATTCTAGCGACACCCTTTAGTTGGTATGCAGCTAATTCCACTCTCTCAGCATCGGTGACATGCATAATCTCAAAAACCTTCTGAAGCTCCTCAACGAAGTTCTCCAGATCCTCAGTGATGCTTGAACCAGTGAAGCTCGGAGGATTCATCCTTAGAAACTCTCGGATCCTAGATGTATTAGCTACATCGGGTTGAACTCCTCTTTACCCCACTGGGTTGGTCACAACCTGACTCAGCATATGGATGGCTTCCTGAAATTCAGCATTGGTGACCTCTCTTTGGGGTTGCACTTCACGTGCATTAGGTACCCCTTGTTCCTCGACATTCCTCCTAGCAGGACAACCTCGGACAACTCTTCGTAGAGGCATGATCAACTAAAAGACACGCACAAGCACGAGTTAGAAAGAAACTTTATATAGATGAACTATATCACACGAAATGAGTATGAAGAAGTGAAGGAAATTCCTAAATGTTGCAGCCTCCTAATTATAGATGTGGCGCACTTCACATCGATAACTAGGACTCAAAAAACATGGCTTCATAGACTCCCTAGGAATCTTGAACTATGTTCTATGATACCAAGTTTGTCAATCCCCGAGCCTACACCCTGGGCGGGACAAGCACTCAAGAAGCATTGTTGGCCCCAAGCGAACCCTTGGCCTGGCTAGACTCTCAGCAGAAGACTTACTCAATAGAAAATGTACTTAAACACAATCTGAAATAAACTGTCTGAATAGATAATCTGAGAATGTTTAGAAAATAACATTCAACTTAACCAAAATGACAACTCAAGTCTTTAAATTAAACAATTGAAATATCAAGACTAAAGAACTCATATCTAACTGTCTATGAAGCCTCTAGATACTAAGAGGGATATCGGGACAAGACCTTCCATCATCCTAACAACTGAAATAGCCAAAAACAATAAAACAAAACATAACCAAAGGGATCCTCCAAAAAACAAGGAGGCTCACCAACTGACTCTGAGTGCTTGACTAGATCAACGATGCGATAGATGCTGATCCTGGTTACATGTATCTATATCATAAAATGATGTAGGCCACATGGCATCAGTAAATTGAATGTATGAGCATGCGAGGGGAAACTAAACACGACATAAGCTTGAAATGAATACTAAAAGAAACACTTACCTCAACTTTACTCAACTCATGAATACTCAATTCAATGCAGAAATAAAGAACAGTAAAGGTGCAATTCATATAAATCATTTAAAATAGTAGGTAGTAACTCAATATGTTATAGCAATACAATAACAACTCAATTTATATATAAAATAATATAATTTTGTGGGAGTTTCTCTAACCGACAACCATCACTATGAGTTATGTGATGATACAACGTCTCGCCTAAGTTGCCAGAACTGTCCTATACCTTGCTAGAGTATAGAACCTCTCAACTAAGTGGATCCACTAGTCTATGCTAAAAAGCACTAAGGAATCATATAAAAAGTATAACCCTTTCTACCCATGATGGCTACATGGTTTATTGAGACTTGAGTTATTATGAACTGGTCCCCATATCGGTGCTCAATACTACTCCCAAAATACTCAGCTCGTATGTTTAAAAACAAAAACTATTTCTCTGGTTTGAGATAATTACTCAAAAACTAGCTCAAAGGCTCTCTTGGAAATCAGTGTTTCCTCTCTTATTTAAATGTGAAAACATTTACTCTTTGGGAATACATAGTCCCGACATACTCGTTTGAAGAAATTAGCTTCAAGCTTTACTTTGTACTCAACTCAAAACTCAAGTCTTAAAACAACATAAAAACATTTGTTAAAGACTTTTGGAAGACTTCATGCACTTCTCTTTATGTGACTCTTAACGTTCCTTGAATTTGAATTTATGGATTCAAGGATTGTGATTTATGATAGGAAAGATCTTGTGATATTTTAGAGTGTTTTTAGATAGTTAAACATGAGAAAAGGTTAAGAAATCACTGTCTGGAAGCAGGTCCGTGACGCGGAGATGCTTTTAAATATTTGGTCGCGAAATAACTTTATGAGGGAGAAGGGTACGTGACCGCTCCGCGACGCGAAGAAAGTGTATATGAAAAGGTGGGACATGTCTGCGACGCGGACTGGGACGCCAGTTTTGCCCGACTTTTTCCTTCTTTATTTTCTATCCCCAATTCACCTAAATTTGATTCCTTTTTCCCAAATTCTCTTTAGATTCAGATGCCCAGTATATGTGCACAATAACCTAACTCAAAACAACTCTACAATTGTTGCAATAACCTCAAGAACTCCTCAATTGCAGCCCAATTTAAGAATGAAAGCAAATTCAAGAACACATATCAAGAACATCAAACTTTCAACCTTTTTAGGACAAATTCACACTGAAATAAACATGTTTGGCATGTGGGTGAACGAACCCAACGTTATGAAATATCACATACCTCGTAGGGATCACCCCTTGACGAAATTCACAAGTAATTCTTTAAGAACTTAGTGATTTCCTTGCTTCTCCTTCTCTTTTCTCCTCTGTTTTCTCTTCTCTCAAAACCCTAACTTATTTTCAATAGCGTAAACTGAACTAACTAAGTTTAGGCCCCAATTAATTTACTAAAAAACGGATTTAATTTATTGAAAAATGAAAATACCTAAATACCTCTCTAAAATCCAGTTTTGACTTTCCTTATCTCGACAGCCCAACTTTGAATAGGCATATCTCCCTCATAAAAACTTGATATCACGCAAACTTAGCGGCATTGGAAATGTAATTCAAAGATATTTCCTAGGGTATCTTGTCGGACACCTAACTCATCCTGAGCTAGGAGTTATGGTCATTTAAAGTTGACCCAAAACTCATACTTAATAACTTTGTCAAACTTTCCAAATATGATTATTTCCAAAAATGGTTTCTCTCTAATTCTAGTACTTTCTGGTTCTTTGCAAATAGTGATGTGTTACAATCCCTCCCTTAGACCCAGTGTTAGCTCAACAAATTATGACTTTCCTGATAGGATTAGTTGGTCTTGGAGTTCTTCCTAAAGTTCTCGCAACCCAAACTTCTGCCAATCCCCCTATTGCTATTACTCTCCCCAAGGTGGGTGGAACCGTAGGTTCTGATGCCTCTTTCCATCCTTTGTTGGGTCCTGTGATGACTGGCAATGAGCATGAGATGTTGACTAAGTTTCTGAAATAGAAACCGCTTGTGTTCCATGGTTCTGAGAGTGAGGACGCCTATGAGTTCATCTTAGATTGTTATGAGAGGCTGCATAAGTTCGGTATTGTCCATTAGAATGGAGTAGAGTTTGTGACTTTCCAGCTTCAAGGTGAGGCCAAGCAGTGATGGAGAGCTTATGTGGAATGCAGATCGTGAGTTTTACCCCCACTCACTTGGACATAGTTGCATGCCCTATTTTTGGAAAAGTATGTGCCCCGAACCTTGAGAGATCGCAAGAAGGATGAGTTCATGGCTTTGGAGTAGGGTGGTATGACTGTAGCTGCTTATGAGGCTAAGTTCCATGGCTTGTCTAGATATGCTACACAATTGGTAACTACTGAGGAGGAGAGGATTCATCTGTTTTTCAATGGATTGAACCCCAAACTTCAGGTATTGTCTGTTTACATAACTTCTGCAGGAAAAAGCTTCAATGAGTTGACCGACATTGTGAAGAAAGTGGATGGAGTTATATGTGATGGGCATGCTAAGGCTTTGGCCATGAAAGCCAAGAGCACATGTAACTTTGAGGGATCTTACTCTAGAGGGTCAGGTAGGCCAACGCTTGCAGCCCGACCAATTCAGTCTGCCATGCCCTCTTCTACATGTAGTTATTTCAGAACCCTACCACAAAATTTTATTCAAGATAGCCAGGGAGCCGCGTCTTCAGCTACTGGTAGACCTTTTTTTTATCGTACTTGTTATAATTGTGAGAAACCTGGTCACATGAGGAGATATTATCCACAATCGTGCATATTGGATTCCGCACAGTAGCTGACTAGAGCAGCGTACCCACATGCAATGATAATAATGGTAGAGGACGTTCACAAGGTGGGCGAGGAGGAAATCAGTAAGGTCGTGAAGGTCGGGGTAATGGTAATGCAGGCGGGGGAGCAGCGCAACCAGGCAAGCAATCATCTTTCAAGGTGACAGGGCTCTATTTTATACCTTTCCGGGCAAGACCGAGGTAGAGACATCTGTTGTAGTGATCACAAGTACAATTCTTGTATGTGATCGGATTGTTAATGTGTTGTTTTATCCGGGTTCTACTTTTTCATACGTGTTAGTTCAGTTTGCCTTGGGATTTAATGCGATTTGTGATATACTTGATGCCCCCATCCATGTTTCTACTTCCGTTGGAGAGTCTGTCATAGTCACTCATATTTATCATGCTTGTTCTTTTATGTTTATGGGTTTCCAAACTTGGGCTGATTTTGTTATTTTGGACATGAGTGACTTTGATATAATCTTAGGCATGACTTGGTTGTCCCCCTATTACGATGTGTTGAATTGTAATACTAAGTCTGTGACTCTAGATATCCTGGGTAGGGAAAAATTAGAGTCGGGAGGGGTGTACAAGCCAAAGCTAGCTAAGGTCATATCCTTCATTTGGGCTAGGAAACTTGTGAGGTAGGGATGTTTGGCGTATTTGGCTCATATTCGGAATGTTGAGGTTGATTCTCCCTCTATTGAGTCTATTCATGTGGTGTCAGAATTTAGAGAAATGTTTCCTACTGATTTGCTTGATATGCCTCCGGATAGAGATATATATTTCTGCATTGATTTGGAACCTTGTACTCACCCCATTTCCATCCCTTCGTATAGCATGGCTCCGGCGGAGTTAAGAGAGCCTAAGGATCAAATTCAGGAACTTCATAATAAGGGTTTCATTTTTCCTAGTAATTCCCCATGAGGTGCTCTTGTCTTGTTTGTTAAGAAAAATGATGGTAGTATGAGGATGTGCATAGACTACCGGCAGTTGACTAGGGTCACCATTCGAAACAAGTATCCATTGCCTCGGATAGATGATATTTCGATCATTTGCAAGGTGCATCAGTTTTCTCTAAGATTTATCTAAGGTCTAGTTACCATCAGTTAAAGATTATGCATGAGGATGTACCCAAGACGGCATTTAGGACCCGCTATGAGCACAATGAGTTTTTGGTAATGTCATGTGGGTTGATAAATGCTCCTGCAGCTTTCATGAGTTTGATGAATGGTGTGTTCAAACCATTACTAGATTCTTTTGTAATTGTCATTATTGATGACATTTTTGGTCTATTCAAAGAGTAAGGAAGAACATGCGGACCATCTTCGTATTATTCTGGGTGTTCTTGAGAGACAAAATTTAGATGCCAAATTTTCCAAGTGTGAGTTCTTGTTGGATTTAGTTGCCTTTTTGGGGCATGTAGTTTCAAGGGAATGAGTAATGGTAGATCCCCAAAAGATTGAAGTGATTAAGAATTGGGTTCGGCCTAGATCTGTGACTGAAGTTAGGATTTTTTTGGGGCTCGCTAGCTACTATCGTCGATTTGTGAAGAACTTTGCTTCTATTTGGTAACACACCAGAAACTTGTAGGTGAAACTAAAGCCTTACGTAAGAGTCTTAGAGTTTGATTATGGGTTTTATGTTGTAAAATGCCTTCCCAAGCTTAGGTTGAGGAGTTTAGGGGTTAAACGTCAAGGTACAACCCCCCAAGGACCAACCAAGGGTCCCTGAGGAGTACCCTAAAGTCGAAGCCCCAATGCTGCCCAAAAGTCCAAATCTGCAAGATTTTGGTGACCCACGGATGGGACCTATAGAGCGTAGGTCCCTCCACGACTCGTGGGGATGCTATGTAGGTCAAGACCTCCATTTGTATAGTGGCAGCCACGACCCACGGACCTGCAGGATGGGGTGTCAATGCACCCACGATCCGTAGGTCTTGGGGCGTGGATTGCTCCTGCAATTTGCCTCATTCTCAGCCAAAGGAGGGGTCAATTAGGTAATTCGTTTTTAATTAGTTTTAAGAGTCGTTTAATGTAGTCTTTATACATATATATAAACTATTTTAAGCCATTAAACACCCTATTAACTCATTATATCTCAAGACCCCAAATCATAACCAACTTCCCTCTCCAAATATTCTCTCTCTAAGACTCCATTGAATAACAAGAACAAGGTCAAGTCTAGGGTTCAAGGAGCAGACTTTATTCTTCAATTTCATAAGGAAATCTTCCTAAGGTATGGTGAATTTTCATCTATGGGTAGTTTCCACCCATAGAGTCCCTTCAAAGTTTGGTTTTTGAGATTCCAAATCCCCCCAAAACCTAGGGTTTCAATCTAAGTCATGGGTTCTCTTTCAAAACATTTTCATTGATTGATTTATGATGAATTACTATTGAATTGATGTATAATGGTTGATTTATGATGAAATACCCCCAAGAACCCATGAATACCCCACTTTACTAAATTGACTTCATGATGTGGGTATTGTTGTATATTGGCCCAATTAAGTGAATAATGGTTGTTCATGGTGTAATTACATGGATTTAGTAGGATCAAACATGTATCCTTGATGAACCTAAGGGTCTATGGTGAAATTGACATAGTCTAGTGTCATGTCATGAAAGAGGTAAATTAAGGGTTAGATGTGAACTTCTAAGGATGATGAACTTCTTTATGAATTGCCTTAGACTAGATGACCTAGATATGAATTACCTAAAAGTAAAGCTTCTAGACATGAATTGATTAGATTATGGCTTATATGATGGATCATGGTTGAGTAGTATTGACATTGAGTTTATATGATACTATGTGACTATAATTGATCAAGAATGAGGAATGTGTTTAGATTACCTTGAGAATTAGGTATACTTAATGATCATGTGAGGCATTGCTTGAGAGTAAAGCTTGTAACAAGAAGATGAGTCATATGGCTTTAGGGGTAAAAGCTAAACTGAATAAGCTAAGGATGTCAAGGCTTTAAGAAAGAAGTTATTATGTATGTTGAGTTGTATATGACATTATTGTTAAAATACTTCACCCACATGACCTATAATATGATCACATGAGTTTATGCATGAAATGAATGTTTTACTTAAGTCATGATTCTATTTATGTCTAATATAGTGAATTCTATATGTGTTGACGTAACATGATCTATGATCCTTGAATGCAAGATATAAAGGGTATGTATGATTATGATATTATGTGCATGTTTATGAACACTTTGAGAGTGAAGTGTCTATGATGATAATGTTGTTGTTGTGTCATTGAGAGTACAATCGCACACACCCACACACCATGCATGAACATGAATATAATATAACTAAGGTGTCGATTGAGTTATTGAATCTTGATATTCCCCTTATCTAATGTAGTAATTCTAGATGTTTGGGTTAAGTTTATTCATAGTCCTTGAAGGGTAAATTATGAGGGTTTGTACATGTTGATAAGAATTGTGTATGAACTCATGATTCACTTAGAAATTAAAGATCCTATGACTATTGTGTAATTGTGGTATTGTTGAAAGATCATTCTCCCCTTATCTTTACACATGACTATGCATGAAATGTCTAGGACAATGATAATGTTGCTATGTTGATTGAAAGGCGATTCTCATTAACATTATGAAAATGATGTGAAAGGTTTACTCACATATTAATGATTTTAAGGGTGAAAGGCTATTGTCACCTAATGAATCTATGAGCTATATCATGATGTTGTATTGGATTGAGTGGTAAGTCACCCTTCCATAAACATGAATGTAACACCTCTCAAAATAAAATAGGATAATTAGACCTTCACCTGCATGTTAGTAGTTGATAAACTTGTATAAATGTTTGAAAATGAGTTCATAGGTCAGTTTAGTTGAGTTGGAAGTCAAACGTCAAAGAGACTTTCAAGACGTTCAGAAATTAGTCGTTTGCGAGCTAGTGTGTTCTAGTGAGTCTTGCATGTTTTTATGTGTTGTTTGGAGTCTAAAATCAGTGGAGGTGACCCTAGTGTCTTAATAAATGTTTTTAGGGTCAAAACGTTCGAATACGACGCCCTGGGACCACCCTAAGGGTCCCCGAGGAGGACCCCAACCTTGGCCAAGGCAGCTGCCAAGGCAGCTTGCAAGTTATGCATAGAAGGAGTAGCTCCGCGTCGCGGACCTGCTCCACCTATGGCCAAAAAGTGTCTCCGCGACGCGGAGACATAGCAGACTCTACTGTCTCAGAATTTAATATATGAAAACTTGCGGGAACACCTCCGCGTCGCGGACTTGTTTCCCGACGAAATCTGCGAAAATAGAATTCAAGTATGACTTGTTTAAAAAGGTCCAACTAAGTGAGGGGTACTTTGGGTACTTTGGGAAGTATTATAATCGGTTATTCTACCTATTTTAGGGTATTTTAAGTGGGTTAAAACCCCAAGACCTAGAATAAGACCTCATTCTTCAAAGTGAACCTTTTCTCTCAAATAAATTCTCTCTCTAGAACTCCATGGAAGCCATTGATGAAGCTTCAAGCTCGGGGATGGGTTCCTACTGATTTCTCCTTCAAATTCTAAGGAAATTAATCATAAAGGTATGGGGATTTTATCTTTGATTCTCCTTTCAATCAAAGA
>JAJOOO010013060.1:0-20056 GCA_029582685.1 Solanum piurae
TTTTAAGTTTGTTTTTCAAAAATATTTTCAATTTCAAAATTTCATTTTTTTTCACCCCTATCCAGCCCCCCTACCAGCACCCCCCCACCCCAATTTTTTTTTTTTAAGTTTGTTTTAAAAAAATATTTTCAAATTCAAAATTTTATTTTTTCATCCCAACCCTCGACCCCCCACCCCACCCAACCCCCTACCATCCCCCACCCCAAAAAAATATTTAAGTTTATTTTTAAAAAATATTTTCAACTTCAAATTTTATTTTTTCACCCCAACCCTTGACTCCCCACCCACTCCACCCCACCCACCCCCTACCTGCCCCCACTCCCAAAACAAATTTTAAGTTTGTTTTTAAAAAATATTTTCAACTTCAAAATTTAAATTTTTCACTCCTACCCTCGACGCCCGCTCACCCACCCCCTACCACCCCCCACCACCAAAAAAAATTTAAGTTTGTTTTTAAAAAATATTTTTAATTTCAAAAATTATTTTCTACTCTAGTAAAAATAAAAGATATTTCTCAAAAATATTTTTCATTCCGAAAAATATTTTGTACTCACCAACCAAACATGAGAAAATAAATAAAAAATCAACTTGTTTTCCAGGAAAACATTTTCCTTCGTAACCAAACACACCCTAAATTTTAAAGATTTCTGTTGAATCTGATTGGATAAGTTCATTTTTAATGGGCGTCATTTGTGTAATTTTATTTTGGATATAAGGAATGCCTATATTATTATTTATGAAGACATTCTCCAATGTAAATTACTTTTACATTAATGTAGTAATTGTGACTTTATGATTTCCTTTCTGCAACTTTACTATGTGTTGTAAAGAACCCATCATATTAAAAGTGTGATTCATGTAGCTACTTATTTCTCATTGAGCAGGCTTGATTTACTGGACTCGCGACCGGAGCTGCATATTATGGACTTAGGCCTATATTAGAGTTCATGACCTTTAACTTTTCCATGCAGGTAAGATATTACTTCACTTTCTGAAACTCCTCCATGTTAGCTTTTCTCACATGTCGGAATGGTTGCTATGATACCCATAATTATACTTATAATATTAACAATGTATAGAGATTAGTTTTATATGACTTACGTAACGCATAAAGATTTTAGTTCCTCTTGGAGATCCTGCATAATAAGTTGTTTGTTTATGTAATTATCAAAATTAGGGCTGCTTTTCAACTTCCAGTTAACTTTGTTCTCCATATATAGCTTAACAAGGGTGAACAGACCAGTGGAGAGTTGTTGCAAATAAAAAGAACTGAGCATATCAATCGAGATCATGAAATTTGTCCACAACTAATTAATTTCGAGGTTGGCCACCTTCAAGTGACTGAACATGGATATGAGATCGTATTGAAGTATGGATCACGCACAAATGCTATAGGCAAGTTTTCTCCGCTAGACTTCTATTTAACTCTTTTTTGTCTTCATTCTCTTCGCAAGTTAGAACACGATATTCCTCTCATCTCTTCATGAATGCCTTTTATTCTATGTCATCGCACAATTAATTCTATTTTATATATCTTCATTTACTAGAGTAAAAGTCATAATTTGGAGAACACCCTCAATGGCTTTTACTTATTACTGTTATATTGATTGTTGCTTATGCATATATCAAGCAAAGATTACGAGTAAATGGATGTTGAATTGGATTATAGATGCTATGATGAGAGATGAGAGAAGCTAATAAGAAGTTCAAGAAATTCTAGGCAAGATTGAAAAATATAATCAATTTCCAGTGCATTCATGTATATTTGATTACTTTTTTTCCTTGTGAAGGAAAATTTACATGAAGTCACAATTGCAGATTTTATAATGTCATCAATTACACCGTAAATGGTCATTTTATTTTCAGATCATTATATTTGTTACACACCTTTCTTGCATGTATCATCAGTGTGCATTGTATAAACTCTGGTTTTTCACATCAAAATTATCTCTGTGTGAGAAAGGAGATTACTTGGTAAATATAGTGAGAATGATAACATTGTCCCACACTTTGTATATCTAGGAGTCACAAAATTGCAGATGTACGTGGTAAGTATTTGTACTTGTATTTACCTTATTGATTTTTAATTTTATTTTCTGCATTTGTCCTTTTTATTATGTATAATGTTTGAAGCTTTGAATACATGATTCTCCAACTTCCCGGATTGACTGAGATAGATGTTTCTCCTCTTTTGTTCCTGGGTAAGCTTGCAAACCCCATCCCAAACAAGGTTTTGCAACAAACTTTTCACAGATAGGGCATTTCATTAGTTAGCAATACAGCAAGGTTCAAATCCCTCTCAAGAATGGCGGAGTTTTTTGTGCAAAATTCAAATAATTGTTCAATATACGTTTGCATCAAAATAGTTATAGATGTTTATAGTTGTGTATCTTCATGCATTTACCACTGTAAAATGTTGGCTTTAAACAGTAAAATATTGGGCTCGTGCTCATTCCCCTCTAGTTATAAATATAGTTGGCAGTTGTTTTGATTGTTGTCATGGCTATGTTATTTAGATTGGATATCTACATTTTACAGTGTTTACATAATGCTGCATTTTGACTGTTTTTCAGTGTTACTCGGTGGCAGACATAAAGTATCTGTGAAATAAAGAGGGAAAATGAATTTAGTATGTAGTTATGGGGAGGGGTAAATGTGGAGTATAGTACTGATTATTTAAGAATTTATCATTGATGGCAAGATCTAAGAAGTAGACAGCAAAAGTGTACGCCATCAACAATCGTAGTAGTTGAGCAGACAAAAGGGTGTTGCCAACCATATTGCAAAAAAGTACTACACTGATAAAAAAAAAAGGAGAAAGTATCAGGTTGTGATATTAACATACAATCATTGGATTTAAAATCAATAGAATATTTGACTATGAGGAAGCTTATTGACATCCAAATCTAAGTATAAACTAATTACTTTTCAATTCAAAGGCTTAACAATTGGTGAAAGTAGAAAATGAGTTTAAAATATGTGATACACCAACAAGCAAAAATGGAAGTATCAAGACTTCAATTGGTTTCACACAGGATAACCAACCCTTAGCTATCAAGAAGTCAAGAAAGTAATCCTTTTGTACCAAAAACTCATTTCTGTAAGCATTTAAACTTAGCAAAAGACAAGGGCAATTCGATAGGCGGGCATCCTAGCAGTAACTCTACTTCTTCTGTGTGTAGCAACATTTTCCTTTAGGTTTTTATGCCAGTTGAAATTTTGTAGTGCATCAAAAGATATGTTGTTGGATAACAATTGGAAATGATGTGGAGAGAATACCTTTTAGTCTTCCTTTGTCATGATTTGCTTCAGCTTGCGTTTACTGCTTTCTGGAGTTGTTGGTGCAGTGAGGGGCAGTGGCAGATTGCTAGCAATATCTTTTTCGGTGATTGACATGATAAACAATTTTGCTGAAGATGCATCCTTGGTTTTTGCAAACAACTTCTTTATTTGGATAGTGAATGTGTTCCCTAGCAGTATGTGTTGCACCGGTATGAGTGGCAATAGTTGTTTCTGAAAGATGAAAGGAAATCCTGTGAGATAGATTTTTAAGCAATAAGCAAGAGGTTGTAGAGTGTTTTACCTTGGTGCAACGTATGTCATGAATTTCTGCCACAGTGAGAGACAATAGTTCTTCTCCAATTTTGTCTGAAATCATGGCTGTTGTTGATCCAGTATCATCTTGGATGGTTACTTCAAACTGGCATCTGTTATGGAACCAAAAATCAATATGTTTATGTTCAAAAAGATTTTTTTTTATTTGAAAATTGTTATTTAGTAGCAACATATTAAAATGATGTTGGCTTTATGTGGCCACTATGAAAATGTGAACTGTTGTCTGTACAATTCACTGCACCAGGTACATAATTTTTTTGCTTCTCCCTGGATACATATGTTTGGTAAAATAGTCAATCCTGCATAATCTACTGGAAATTTGTGTGAGAAGAAACATTAATCCAGGGAGCAACCACCCACAACTTGCTTGTATGTCATCCTAGTGCATCTATACACAGGTATTCTTTATTTATGCTAAAAAGCACATGAAACGTAAGAAATCTCATAAGACGCTGTGATTATGTAGCATAGAGTACAAACAATCTTGTTTCTATTATTAATCTCACTGATATGATTCTTATCAAAGTAAAAATATTTTCTTGGTACCTGGGTGTGAGATGTGTTGATCAACGGCAGGTTGTACAATAGAATCTTCGCTGTGACCAATTCCTTGGAAAGATTTGCTTGCAGTCGGAGCAGACTAAGTCGCAGAATCGTTGAGTTTCATTGGATATTGACAATTGAGCTTGCACATGGAATATTTGGTCCTGGACATATATATGAAATGATAAATTGTATTAACATTTCAATTTATAAACTAATTTTAAGGTGTAGATGATGCATATACCAAAGATTGTTGATGGATATTGACAATAGGTACGATGTGTTCTTCAAATGGCACAAACAAAAAGAGCCTGTAGCTGTTGTGCTTTTTGTTGTGTATGTGCTGAGAAGTGGTTTTATTTCATCGGACCTGTATGTAAGTTAAAAATGTTAAAGATGCGAATACATTTATTTGTTCATAGAAAGAGGTGTATTTTGAATACCATGTCTTTAGTGCAAAAGCTTGCGGGTACGGGGGATCAATTTGGATTGTTGTACCAAATCTATTTGAAAGGCCTGCATATTGTTGAATAGTTAGTGTTAATTTGAGCAATATATGTTTTAGGATAGGAGAAATTGTTAATATGTTTGTACTTTACCTGAAGATTATTTTGGTTTGGCCACTTTTCTGGCAACAATTAGTGGGAATTCTTGAAGCTCTTTCAGATGTGTGAAAAGTTTATTTCCATATAGGTCTATGAATTCTTCCCGGAGAGTGAGTTGTTGGTTTTTTCCTGTTTACATTAAAAAAAAAAAGATAAGCAGTGTTATAATAGATCATAGCTTACATAGATACAAGCTAAAAAGGAAAAAAGTTTACCAAAGAAAGTAAAGAAAAGTGTGTTATAATTGTTGTACATTACTCAAGCAGTGAACACCAACATCAGTCATTACCAGACTATTTCATTCCAATGTGCATTTGGAGGTTATCCAAAGGAAAACAAACAATACAATCAAGAATGTCATTCCTCGTAGGAATGATCTTACACGTTAACCACTACTATATCCCTATAAGACTTGCAATTTATTAATGAAGCCAGCTGAAGTCGTCAATCATATTTGACACAAACACAACAAAGTTTTAAAGACTGATGAACACAAAATATTACTCAGAGAGACAGAAGGATATAAGATGATTCAGCAAAAGTACGCTTACATCCACGATAAGATAAAATATATTACTATATATGGTCATTATGGCTGGGGAGCACTGCAAGTTGGAATGACTGATAAGCACTAAGGAGGAACTAAAAATTACAAGGAAAAAACACAGAAAAGCTGATATATTTTAAGCGCAAGTTCTTAGGTTTTTCACTTTGCTTCTTTTTTGTCCAATTTTGTTTCGATAATGTTCCGATTCAATTGTTAAGCTTCCTAAACCACAATGAACAATAATTACGCAAAGTAGTGCATATTTAATACTCACACTACATTTAAAAAAGAAGAAGGTTAAGACGTGGTGTGTAATAATTGATATAAATCACAATCATAGATCCCCCACATACGATTCCAAAACTATTTTTCTTTTGTCAAGTGGAAACCTGCATTGGCATATGGCAGACACATAATTACATCAAGGTTTAAATTAATAAAAATATTTGGTTTTGTTATATGAAAGATTTCAGATTTTCTTTGATTTTATGCCCTTGACCAGAATAATTGCTTGTTGCTAGGTAGATCTTAGGTACTATAGTATATTTTAAGATTCTTAGTATATATTGAACACATTGTAAACAGAGGGATGGTATGACAAATTTTCTTCAAATTTTTGGTGACTTTCTTGACTCTACAAACATTTCAGCAAGCCTCTCACACTGTATGAAATCACTAATTTACTCCACTACAGTTAAGGAAGAGGTCCCAAATTTGTTTTGTATGGCTGCAGTGGAGGAGGCCAAAAAGTAGTGATCCTTTGATTAAAGGAATGAAAGGCACCTCAATGTTTCGTGCATCTTTTTCGCTAACAGCATGGAAAAATAATTTTTTCATGCCCCAAATGATACCAAAGTGCTTCACACATTTTCATTGTTCATCTCTCTCCCATTTTCTTTACTTTTCTCAACTATAGTTACATTCCTAACTACCAAGTGTTTCTAATACCAAACTCTGCCTTCACTTATTCCTACTTTTAGCTTTGGTCGTAGATCTGAACATTCGAAAGGACCCGTCTAGAACTATTTTTTTTACTTTTCTTCTCAGAACCACGTACATGTCCCATGATAAACGAGCTCGATGTCTTTGTAACTAAAAAAAAAACTAAGAGAAAATACTTGTAACCTCCTATATTGTCCAAGTTTCTCCGAACACATCCATTTTAGAGCAGGAATCAACTGAACATAGTTTATGGAAAACGTCTTTTCAATAAGAATATGTAAAACTGTAATTAGCACTGTAGAATTTGGTTTTAGCTACTGGTTACCAGGGTATAACATTTTTGAATTACTAGAATATTCTTTCTTTCTCTACGATCTGATATTTAGTATTAAAGCACTTGTTGACACAAAAATGTAGTTGGCTAGAGAACTCAGGATGATCAAATATTTCACATTGTTCAGGATTTATCATAATTAATTAAGAGAGGCAAAAGAAGAACAACACTTGTACAAATAACATTGTTCAAGTTACCATTTCTATTTACACAATAACAGTTTTAACAAACAAAACTATGTCAATGATCATAATAGCCACAAAAGTGGAAAATAACCGGAAGTCTGAATTCTAAAATCTGGATGGTTTTATTGAAACAAATACACATAAATGACCCAACTGGTAGCAGATCTGAGAAAATATAGAGTCATAACAAAACAAACTCCAGTTAACACACATCGACTTCAATTCAATTCTATTCTACTCATTGCATAATCGCTCAAAACAAAACATGCATATCATACACAACAATTCTTTTGAAAAACTAAGTAGCAGTTGGGAAGTAAAATTGTACTCACTGATAGTCTATGATGATGAATTCTTAAATTCTGCTCCCATTTGAGGCATATGATGGAGGGCTACCATTTTTCACGAGGGCAAGAATATCTTGCATAAAGTAAAGACTTATTAGTAAGTTAGAATAGTTATGAAAAATGGATTATATGTGTGGTAAGAATAGTGTAAAGATATTTTGAGAAGTACCGAATTCAAAGCCTACAACTTGATAGTCGAAACTGTCAAACGATGTAACTTTTAGCAGCGTTGGTGGCAACAATGGTGGTTCAGGGGTATAACTTGTTCTATTGGTTCAACAATTGTGCCCTTATCAATTGTCCAGGTGAATTGATGAAGAGGATTTCTATACGCCTTGGTTGATTCGGCGACAAATGCCCCCGATAGCAAATATGTTTGGAAAGGAACAAATTCATTTTCATAATGTGTGATATCTGTATCGTACATGGTAACTTGTATTTGAGTTTCCTATTAGAAAATTGATAAAGTTAAAAAAAATACAAGGTAGCAGATAGTTAGTATAGACATTCAAAAGTTGTTAGAATTGTTGGAAAAAGTTATTTTTCATAAGGTATATGAAATTTAAAGCATATGAGTATGGGTGGAAGTTTACCCATGAAGGTGATATGTAAATCCTATGGTGAGTCAGTGATCAAAATTATAAAGATCCTTCATTTATATCAGTGAAGTGACTAAAATCAAACAAGTACACAAAAAAGCTTGGAATTACCTAGTGATGCAGAAAGTTAACTGTGCTCAACTGATCTAAATCAGTTTGTTTTCATTAGAGGGGGACATGAATAAACATCAAATGCTAGGATATATTTCATTATTTCAGTAGGTCGAGTCTGAATTCTGGTTGAAGAATAGAACAATATCTTTAAACAGGCTCTGCCGCCATATTTAGTTCCTGTTTCAGTTAATTGGAATCGTCAATTATTCAAGAAGGGAGTTTCAATACTTTCAAAATTCTGGAGAACTAAGAGCTACTGTATAAGAAGATAATATAAGAATAGAAGTTGAAAGAAAGACCAAAATTTGAATTAAGAGTGTATTGGATTGGAACATTTCAAAAATGTAGAGCAGTTGAGGTCCAAAAAGATGCAAAATTAGGTGAAACAACTATGGTTCTGTCACAAATGTCTATTTGTGACTTAGTTTATTTAAGTTTTCAATAAATTGTTTTAGTCCCTCGAGTTTTAATTAGTTACACTTAGTAATTTCTTTTCAGTCCTAAATTCTGTTTTGGAAGTAGACAGGTGTCGTCTTATGATTGTATCTGTCAATTACTTATATCCGTAGTACTATCAATGAGAAAGGCAGAAAATTATCAAAAATATCTTATCTTCCTCTACTCTCTTGTTCCTTCTCTTCTTCCATTTTCAACAGTCTAGTAACAAGGGTCTTACTCTTGTTACAAATGGTATCAGAGCTGCAGGTTCCTCTGCTGCCATCGGTGGCTTCTTCACCAGAATTTCAAAGCCTACAAGATGACGTAAGAGCAGTTCGAGATCAGCTCTCTGTTTTTGTAGGAGATGCGAACAAACGATTTGAGACTATGGAATCAAATCAGGGACAATTCCAAAGTCAGCTTTCTGAGATGCAGGAGACTAACAAGAAATTAGAGCTCATTATTTCGAGTTTGGAGCTACCAGCAAAAACCCTTTCTCCGAGCTCATTGTCAGCTGGGTCGATTCCAAATACAACACCGGAAGGAACTTTGCACGGATGGGAAGCCGGTTAGACCTCGAACACGAAATCCCCGATGGTAAGGTCTCAGACCCAATTTACTCCATCTACATTTGAAGTGGGTCGTGGGTTCACTTTTCCACCTGCTCCAATCTTCTCAAGCCCACCAATATTTAGGAACCCAGCTCATTCCACAGCTTCCCCATTACTACCCACACCCGTTGTTCATGTCCCTGAACCTACCAACAATCAAAGAACCCTAAAACCAAAGATAAATTTCCCAGAGTTTGAAGGAGAAAACCCAAGGAGCTGGTTGAGGAAATGTGAGAAGTTCTTCGAATTGTATAACATATCTGAGCAGGATAAACTCAGTTATGCTTCAGTACATTTAAGGGAAAGGGTGGATATATGGTTTGATAGCTGTGTGATGAACCATAGGGGAAGAATGACTTGGCAGAGATTCTGCACTGAAGTCTGTAGGAGATTTGGCAACATTAGACCTCAGGACATCATTGATGAGTTTAATAAACTCATGCAAGTTGGGGCTGTGGATCAATACCAGGATAAATTTGAGGAACTTGCAAGTTATATGACCATCATTAATCCCTTGCTGAATGAGACTCATTATGTAGGAAGCTTCATCAGTGGTCTTAGATCTGAGCTTAAGCCTCTAGTAAAGCTTGCAAATCCTTCGACAGTGTTGGATGCCTATGAAGTGGCCAAACTGTATGAAGAATCCTTTAAGGCTCTCATTCCCTTTGTGTCGGCCAGACCTCCCCAAACCACTACTACAAGACCTCTAGCCATTACATACCCTCGAAATACACAAGTCACAAACAGTAAACCTCATGTTACTCCTCAACAACCTTTGAAGATTACTTATCCTAATCAGAAGCCGTTGCAAACCCGAGCTCCATTCAAACCAAATACTCTACCACCGAATTTGGAAGCATTGAGAGAACAGGGTCTGTGCTACAGGTGTAAGGAAAGGTATTTTCCCGGACATCAATGCAAACATAGGGGTTTACATGCTATAGAAGGGGTGGAGGCAGAACCTGAAGGAGAACAACCAGAGGAATTTGTGTATGTACCTGAGACCCTGGAAGAAGAAGAGGAGGAACAAGCTGAGGTTTCTCTAAATGCTTTGTTGGGGCTGAGTACCACAAGTGGCAGAATCTCTACCATTAAAATTATAGGCTATGCTGGGAAATTACCTATGACAATCCTCATTGACAGTGGATCCACTCATTCTTTTATTGATCCTCACATTATCAAACTGTTGAGGTTGCCAGTTCAACCAATGCAACGACCGATAAGAGTGACAGTTGCAAATGGGCAACAAATGAGTTGTCAACTGGAATGCCCTTCTTTTGGATGGAAAATGCAGAATGAACAATTTAATTTTAAACTGAGATTAATGAAAGTGGGAGGATATGACATGATCCTTGGTATGGACTGGATTGATATGGTGACTCCAGTCATTCTACATACTAGGCCGCACAGTTTGAGCTTCATGTGTGATGGAAGAATGGTCACTCTATATGGAATTATAGAAGAATCTGAAGTAACCACGGTTGATACTGAAGCATTGAGGAGGATGCTGCAATGTGGAACCTGTGAGGTGGTTGCTGAATTGTCAATGGTTAATGCTGGAGTAGTTATGCCAAAGAGGGAAGAAGTACACCCTGGCATAGCTATGCTGTTGAAGACTTATGCAGTCATATTTCAGGAACCAAGTGAATTACCACCTGAAAGGAGTTCTGATCATGTCATCAATTTGATCCCTAGAGCTCAGCCCTTCAATCTAAGACCCTACAGGTACTCCTTTGACCAAAAGAATGCCATTGAATCTATTATCAATGACATGCTTAAAACAACTATTGTGGTTCCTAGCCAATCTTCATTTGCTTCCCCAACATTGTTAGTGAAGAAAAAGGACTCGACATGGAGATTATGTATTGATTATAGAAGGCTAAACAGTCTAACAGTTAAAAACAAATATCCAATTCCTATGATTGATGACTTGTTGGATGAGTTGTTTGGGGCTAATGTTTTTTCTAAAGTAGATTTGAGAGTTGGCTATCATCAAGTGAGAATGAAAGCAGGGGAAGAGTACAAGATTGCATTTAGAACTCATCATGGTTTATGGGAGTTCAGAGTCATGCCTTTTGGGTTGACTAATGCTCCAGCCGCATTTCAATCCCTCATGAATGCTGTTTTTAAGGATCACTTAAGGAAGTTCATATTAGTATTCTTTGATGATATACTAATATACAGTAAAGATATGGAGGATCACATTAAACACCTAGAAGTGGTGTTAAAGTTGCTGAAAAACAACAAGTTGTTTGCCAAACTAAGCAAGTGTGAGTTTGGACAACCACAAATTGAATACTTGGGCCACATTATCACAGGTTATGGAGTGAGCACAGATCAGTCTAAAGTCATTGCTATGGTGGATTGGCCATATCCCAAAACAGTGAAGGAATTAAGGGGTTTCCTAGGGTTGACAGGGTACTACAGGAAGTTTATACAGGGGTACGCCCAAGTAAGCAAGCCTTTAACCAACCTACTCAAAAAGGGAGAATTTCAATGGACCTCAGACGCTGCAAAAGCCTTTGATCAGTTGAAAGTTGTTATGACTAGTGCTCCTGTGTTGGCACTACCTGATTTCTCTAAGACTTTTGTTTTAGAAGTAGATGCATGCAACACTGGAATAGGAGCTGTGCTAATGCAGAACAAGAGACCAATTACATTCATGAGCCAAGCATTGAGTAAAAGACACCAGGGGTTGTCTACATATGAGAAAGAGTTAATTGCTCTCCTTCATGCTGTGGACAAGTGGAGACATTATCTTCATCCTCAACACTTCATAATTAAAACTGATCATTTTAGTTTGAAGTTCTTGCAGGAACAAAAGATCACTACCTCATTACAGCACAAAGGTTTAACTAAACTGATGGGGTTAAGCTTTGAAATTCATTACAAGAAAAGGGTAGACAATCTTGTAGCTGATGCATTGTCTAGGAAGCAAGAACATCAGTTGAGAACTGATACTCAACAATGTATGCTGATTACACAGTTACAACCCAAGTGGATTGAAGAAATTCTTGAAAGTTATGAGGGAGACCAAGAGGTGTTACAAGCTATTACACTTCTCAGCAGCAGTCCTGATCCCATAGTGGATATCTCCTTACAGCAAGGGGTGTTGAGGTACAAGGGGAAGGCTTGGGTAGGAAAGCATGGTCAATTGAGGCAACAACTTATTTCCACAATTCACAATTCTGGGCTTGGAGGTCATTCTGGAGTGTGGGCTACATATCAGAGGTTGAAAGCTGTGTTCTATTGGCCTGCCATGATTGATCAAGTAAAAGTTCTAGTCCAAGAATGTGACATCTGCCAAAGATGTAAGAATGAACAAGTAGCCTATCCTGGCTTACTTCAACCACTACCTGTACCTGATAGAGTATGGGAACACATCTCCATGGATTTCATAGAAGGTCTGCCAAAATCAGAGGGAAATGATACTATTTTAGTGATAGTAGACAGGTATAGCAAATATGCACACTTCATTGCACTGTCTCATCCTTTTACTGCTTCCCAAGTAGCTAGAATATTCTTGGATAATATTTACAAGCTGCATGGGTTGCCTAAAAGTATAGTCACTGATAGAGATAAAGTGTTCTTAAGTAATTTCTGGAAAGGACTATTCAAACTCTTGCAGGTGCAATTACTTTACAGTTCTGCCTATCATCCACAAACTGATGGACAAACTGAAAGGCTGAATAGGTGTTTGGAGAACTATCTGAGATATATGACAGGACACAAGCCTAATGACTGGAACAAATGGCTATCTCTAGCAGAATTGTGGTACAACAACAACTACCATTCGTCCCTCAAAATGGCTCCTTTTAAAGTGTTATATGGTTATGAACCACCACAGTTGTCTTTCGAGTTAATTGCACAATCAAGTGTTGATGTTGTTGACCAGTACTACAACGAAAGGCAGATCATGGCTAAGGCATTAAAAGAAAATCTTGCAAAGGCTCAAAACAAAATGATGATGTATGCTGACAAAAAGAGGACTGAAAGAGAGTTTGAAGTAGGTGACTGGGTATTCTTAAAGCTACAACCATATAGACAGACATCTATAGCTGTGAGGAGGAGTTTGAAACTAGCATCTAAATTTTACGGTCCTTACCAAGTGATCCAGAAGATTGGACCAGTAGCCTACAAGCTAGCTTTACCTTCCACGGCTAAAATACATCCAGTCTTTCATATTTCCCAACTCAAGAGAAAAGTGGGTAAACATGTAGTTCCGGCTATAGACCTTCCCATTTGCTCTTCAAGAGGCCAGCCTTTAGTTGAGCCAGTTTCTATTCTAGACAGAAGAATGGTGAAGAAGGGAAACATAGCTTTTACTCAAATTTTAGTGCAATGGGCCAACCTGTTGCCAGAAGAAGCCACTTGGGAAGATTATCAGTTTATCAGGTCACAATTCCCTGAGTTTGAAGATTCTTGAAGGCAAGATTGATTTCAAGGAGGATGGAGTGTCACAAATGTCTATTTGTGACTTAGTTTATTTAAGTTTTCAATAAATTGTTTTAGTCCCTCGAGTTTTAATTAGTTACACTTAGTAATTTCTTTTCAGTCCTAAATTCTATTTTGGAAGTAGACAGGTGTCGTCTTATGATTGTATCTGTCAATTACTTATATCCGTAGTACTATCAATGAGAAAGGCAGAAAATTATCAAAAATATCTTATCTTTCTCTACTCTCTTCTTCCTTCTCTTCTTCCATTTTCAACAGTCTAGTAACAAGGGTCTTACTCTTGTTACAGGTTCATTTGGAGAATGAATAATGAATTATATAACTCAGACATACGTGTGTGTATATTTGATAGGATGTAACTACTGATTTTGCATACAACTTGTGAGAAATATAAGAGAAGAATATTATTGAATTGTTGTTGTTTACATTATTACATTGAGACCCTATTTATAGACCTTAGAATACAATTCTTTACCAAGTAGGATACTATTTAGTATTCCTATTTCTATTTCTATTACTATTCCTATTCTAATAGGATTGTATAAACTTATTCCTATCTAATAGGATTGTATAAACATATTCCTATTCTAATAGGATTGTATAAACCTATTCTTATTCTAACACTCCCCCTCAAGCTAGTGCATACAATTCATGTACCTAGCTTGTTACAAATGTAATTAACACGAGGACTGATGAGGGGCATGGTGACATATCTGCAAGTTGATCACTCGACTTCACAAAATTGACAATCAATCTCAATGTGCTTGGTCTTCTCATGAAATACTGAATTTGATGCATAATACCGATAAAACACATGATAAAATTACAGTGTTGGAACTTCCCAAACCAAACTTGCAGAGACTGCTTCAGACCATAGAATGACTTACACAATCAACATACAAGGCAACTAAACTCCCCCTAAGCAACAAAATTAGGTAGTTGCTCCATATAGACTTCTTCACAATGCAACAGTTGTTGTAAGTGCTCAAAATCTAGTATAAAGTATATGGATCATGTTGGAATCAATAGATGAGTCGATATCAAACAAGTCACCGAAAAATTGGCCAGAACATGCTCATATGCTGGAGTACTAGATTGATGGCTAAAAGTGGTCACAAACTAAGAAATAAAATTATATGGGTAGGGTCGGAATGATGTCACGACCCAACTAGAAAATAGAAATTATATAGGATAGTTCGAATTGATGGAACGACCCCAAAAAGAGAAATAATATGGGTAGGGTCGGAATGATGGCACGACCTTACTGAAAAAGAAAAATTATATGGGTAGGGTTGGAATGATGGCACAACCCTACGCAAATCAGATTTGAGGAGTCAACGGAAAGACGAATGGAACTATGCAAATCAAATCTGAGGAGTCACTGAAAAGACACATGATGCTATGCAACTCAGACATGATAAAATAGTTCAGAAAAATCCACGGTACCACACAAATTAAATATGAAAAGTAGTCCGGAGAGATTCACGGTGCTACGCAAATCAGATATGCAAAAAAAGGTAGTCACCGAAAGGATGGCACGGTGCTACACAAATTATATATGAAAAAGTAGTCATTGGAATGATGACACAGTGCTACACAAACCAGATATGAAAAAGTAGTCACCGGAAAGATCGCATGGTGCTACATAAATTAAATATGACAAAGTAGTCACCGGAATGATGGCACGGTGCTACACAAATTAAATGTGAAAAAGTAGTCACCGAAATGATGGCACGGTGCTACACAAATTAGATATAAGAAAGTAGTCACCGGAATGATGGCACGGTGCTACACAAATTAGATATGAGAAAATAGTCACATGAAAGATACATGGTGACCCAACTTTTGCTAACATAATCATTGGCCAGACGGGCAACATATATGGGTGCCACCCGCCGGCAGCGAAAGCTCTTTGATTTTCTACCAACATTGTAGAGGCTCTGATACCATGTGAGAAATATAAGAGAAGAATATTATTGAATTGTTGTTGTTTACATTATTACATTGAGACCCTATTTATAGACCTTAGAATACAATTCTTTACCAAGTAGGATACTATTTAGTATTCCTATTTCTATTTCTATTACTATTCCTATTCTAATAGGATTGTATAAACTTATTCCTATCTAATAGGATTGTATAAACATATTCTTATTCTAATAGGATTCTATAAACCTATTCTTATTCTAACACAACTATTTAGAGCTAGTACTTTTCTCACAAAAAGTAACACATCAATAACATTAAGCAACAATCTTAGCACAAAAACTAATTCTCAAAATCAGTTGACAGACTCATGAGTTTTTCCTGTGTGTTCACAAAATCAGTTGACAAACAATTTTGCTACGCACCGATCCTCCCTCATTATTTGTATAAGATTTCACTTATTCTATGATCTCTCAGCATTGGTCGTCCCTGAATATTTGCATGAGACTTCGCTTATTCTATGTCATCTTAAGCCTTACACAACAATGGTTTTAAAGCAGCAACTGCATTTCTTAAATGGATTGGTATCCATACAGATTTCAATTCAACTTTCCCTAAACTTCACAAAGAAAATCAACAACATCCAACCCAAACAGTAACTTCTCTATAACACAAATTATGCCTACAAAACAAAAAAGAGTAAAACATAGATTTAGAGTGACAACAAGTGCTCCACATCAAAACTCAAAAGCAACAATATTCCAACTAACACTACCAAATATAGCAAGTAAGGTTTAACTGAAAAGATTTACATGAAATTTCACTTATCAATTTGAAAAGCTTTGGAGGTCCTAAATTAGGTTTTTAAGTTTAGCAGGCCCCAAAAAGTTGCTACGACACAAAAGTAAATCAGAAAAATGAAACAATGAGGTTTTTTAAAAGAAAACCATAATCACCCCTGCTCAAATTACACAGAGACAGAGAGAATAGAACTCTAGTGTGGAATCAAATTAATCAATAAACACATTTAACTAAAAAGAAACTTCACAATTCAACTTCCCCTAAATTCCACAAAGAAAATCAACAACATTCAACCCAAACAGTAACTTCCATATAACACAAATTATGCCTATAAAACAAAGAGTAAAACGTAGATTTAGAGTGACAATAAGTGCTCCACATCAAAACTCACAAGCAACAGAACGGAACTCCAGCGCGGAATCAAATCAATCAATAGACAAATTTAACTAAAAAGAAACCTCAGTAATCAGTAACTTCCGTATAACACAAATCATGCCTATAAAACAAAGAAGAGTAAAATGTAGATTTAGAGTGACATTAAGTGCTCCACATCAAAACTCACAAGAAACAATACTCCAACTAAGTAGAAGAGCATGGAATTAAAAATAAATGAATGAAAACTTATTACAACCAGTAAAAAGAAAACTAAAAATGGTATGCAACACATTTATTTGACTACAAAATGATTTGTGAAAGTAGATGGCTATTTGTTAGTTTAGTGGCAAATACCTCTTCATCTTGTAATAACATCAATTGATATTTCTTGTTTCCCTCCATGTTGGTTCGAGGATGGCCTTTATCTACCACTTGGACTTTACAAGTCCATTCTTCTATGCTCATGTCGATTTTGTTGATATTCAATCTTTCTGTCATGGCTGGAAACTGAGGTTGAAATATGCAAGCCAACATCATTAACGGAAGAAGAATGGTATGAAATAGAAGGATATATAAGGTTAAATAATAAAGTACAATATTTTGTCTACCTATAAGAAGTGTAAGATAGTTTCAAGAAAAAACTTTTTCAATACATCATAAACAATGTTATATGTGGATTTTAGTCGAATCCTAATGCAAGTACTGAACAACAACAAAAAAGTACTATACTATATAGAATTATGCTTTATTAGCAGCAAACATTGAAGCTAAGGCAATGTTGCATTCTATTTGCTTGGCATCTCCACTTCACTCTCCAAAACTCGAAGACTCTATTAATGGCATTTCAAAAATCCCCGATACTACCCTGCTCCACCATTTCCCCTCTCCAGTCGAGCTCAAACAAGTTGTTGCCTTTCTCATCAAAACCAATAAACCTCTCTCACTACTCCCACTTTCTCGGGTAACTTATACCTTGTTCAATGAACTTACTTCACCTACACTAACATATTCCATAATCAATTACTAATTGATAATTCATGTCCCAAAAGACCAATATAAAGCGCCATAATTTAGAGCTTGTTTGAATTGAATTAAAAGTTCATCAAATCTACTTTAAGTTATTTTTAACTTTTGGGAGAGATTTTCAGCACTATTGATCAGCAAGTAGTTGCTATATGGAATAGCTGTAAGGTAATTCTTTAATTGATGCAATTTTTCTTGTTTCATCAAAAGCGTAGTTACAATGTGAGTGTTGACTGTTTCACTTGCTCATTTGTTCTTAAGGCTTGTGTGGGGTTACATGATCTTTTACGTGGGAGAATTGTTCACGTGTATGTACCGAAACTTGGGTTTCAATCGAATTTAATTTTGTTAAATGCACTTCTTCATTTGTATGCTACTTCTGGAGCAATAGATGATGCCATCTTTCTGTTATCCTAAATCTACTGATAGACAAGTAGGTCAATTCGAGTATAAGTAATTGAAAATTCTTAAACTCCAAGCTAAACCCACAAGAGCCCAGAAAGTTGATTCTAGATGGAAAACTCATATATGAACGGAGGAAGTTCAAAAGGATTCTAATAAAGAAACCCCAACTAAAATAAAGAAACCCATAGAGTTAATTCCGACGGAAAAAGACCAAACTAATTACTGCATGTGAGAAAACACAACACAAATCTGAATTACTCCTAAATTCTGTTGGAATTTTGCTTTTCTCATCTCTCCGAAGTTCGATTGTGAGATCGAAGACCAAAAATGGCCAAGTCGAAGAATCATACCGCACACAATCAGTGGCGAATCTAAAGGTTAAAAATAGGGCACCGGAATCCGTGGTCTCTTCATAAAACTAGATATTTTATGTATATATTTTCTAAAATTGGTATATTATTATATTCTTGCACCCGTCCTATAATAAGTTTATGTAGTCCACATGGTTAAATGTTGAGCTTTTTACATTGAGGATGAAGAATCAATTCTCACTTAATACATTTTTCTTGATGCATCCATGTTCGGATCAATTCCCACTTAATACATTTTTTTTTAGGTGCACCCATGTTTGAAAAATCCTAGATTCGCCTCTGCACACAATTAGTCCTACAAGGCTCACATCAATGGAATCAAGAAGCCAAAGAGTCACCGTCACAACTCACTATTGGGTACATTAGCTCCTGTTAGGCTGTAGATTTAGAATTTGAGTTGATGAAGTGTTGATTTTGGAATATGAAAATTGTGTTTGAAAACCAAGGATGTGGTTTTCCAACAATCCAAAATAGTACAGGAAAAGCATAATCAACCAACCAAAAGGATAATCCAACATCAATAACAAACCCAAATGGGAAAATAAGCAAACATTCACACATCCAGATCAAATTTGGAACTTCGACTTTGACGAAAAGGAAGATGACACAAAAAAAAAAAACTCAATTGAAACATGTAAAACCCTTACCTGGAGAATGTTGAAGAGAAGAACTGACTTTGATGTGAAGACGGTGGAGCATAAACGAAGAAGATAGAGACAGAGTAATGCCTACATTGATAACTCAGGAGGAAGACATGCATACATTGATAACAACGGAGGAAGACACGTCACAATAAGGAACTGAAAAGACAAAATTGATAACACAGGAAGAAGACACGTACTCATTATAGAGAATTGAAAAGACAAAAATACCCTTGAGAGCGATGAAGCAAGCATGTTGAAACAAGCATTTTCTAATATAAGAGTAAAGTAATAATTTGTCAAACCATCCTCACACAAAATTGTCATGACTATTACCCAAAAAACTTTTGGAAACATCAAATAGTAGGAGTAGTAAGTAATTAAAATTACATGTTTTGTTTGTATTATTCCATAAATACATTATTGTGCCTCTATTTTTAAAGACACAATAAAAAAGATAAATACTATCATAAATAATTTAATATTATAATTGATTTTTACTTTTCTCAAAAGAAGAATAAAAAGCTTTCGTATTTTTTTTTGAGGATTAGTAATGTTGTATTCTTCAACATTGGGAATGCTGGCCACCATCAGAAACAAGGTACAAAGCAAGTAGACTCTAGCTTTACAAAGCTCCTAGAAATTCTACTAACTCCTCTATTTTCTCTATACAGTTCTATTTACACCAAAAAAATAAAGTCTCCAGGCAGTTCCATTTCACATCATGGACTGATCTGATTTTGTCTTCAAAACACCTTTCATTTCTCTCCCTCCAGACTGACCACCATATGCAAGAGGGTATTATCCTCCACCATTTTTTCTGACTTTTACCTTCCCCTCTTTTCATCCAACAACTCATTAGATCGGTTGTATGTTCCGGCATCGTCCACACTGTCTTTGTGAGACTGAAAAACATTGTCACGCCTCGAGACTACCCCCGAGACGCAGACACGGGACCTAGGACCACAAGTGATCCCAAGCTAACCCTGCTGGCATGATCATGAGCATACTAAAGATAATAAAGTGATGCGGAAGCTAAATCATAAATAAAATGAAAAGATGGGGAATACCCATATACTATAACTGAGATATATGAAAACTGATGAGTTTAATACAAAGAAGTTATTAACTCAATACTAAGTTGAATCTAACTATGTCTGAAATAAGCCTCTAAACTGA